>JANTPM010000007.1:28523657-28535798 GCA_025434745.1 Erythroxylum divaricatum
TGTAAATTTTTGCAATTCTGGAACACCATTTCCAAATTGATCCTACTAAGAAACTATAAATCCTAAGATAACAAAAGTAGTGTTACAAACAAAATAAAATGATAATTAGTTTCCAAAAAAGAAGAAAAAACAAACAGCTAATACTTGAAGAAAGTTTTGTTCTTTGTTGAATAGCAATCGACAATCCAAAATCTCCAAAAGACAACTTATAAAGCTCTATTTGTGAGATTAAAAGATCTTGCATCATTGCATGGCCAACAATTATCGTAATAGTGAATAGCATTTCTCTACTGACTTTAGATTTCTTTGTAAAATCTAGTCTGAAGTATACACTAGGATTTAAAAGTGCCTCAGCCACAAGAAAAAGAGAAGAAAGGTGTCTTTCACATCTCTAATTGATGATTGAAAAATATGTTGTATACAAAGAAGACCTATGTTTCAGATTGGCCTTGATTGCTTCCTTTGCTCTTTCCATGGAATCAAAAAAAAACTCATTTTTAGCTTTTCTTCGCTATTATCCAAGCGAAACACCCTTAACAAAGGCTCACAAACTCGGATAACAAATTAACATTGAGACCAAAACTCTCTTATCTTCCAGTATTATGATGGAAACCTTTAATCCAGGATTAGACCTAGGATGATAAGATACAACCCACTTATCACTTGTAAACATTTTTCTTAACTCTTTGTTCATCAAAACAAAAGACTAAAGTGATAAGAGGTTTGTTACAAATCTTATCACACCAGGATGACAAATTCCTACCATTGGTAAATTCCTTTCTCATCAAATTCAAAACCCATGCACGATTATAGATAAACTTGGTCACCATTTTTTCTTTCTGTATAGTCTCATTAATAATAAGAAAATACCTAGGATCTACTATATTTTCCAACATTAAGTCAATGCAATGTGTAGCATAAGGAGTCCAAAAAAGAATTATACGTATTCCATAACCATCTTCCTGCCGCTTTATAAGCATAATCATTATCAGTAATAAACTGAATATTTTTTTTAGCCCCGCTTCATTCACAACTTTATTAAATATCTCAAATAAAGTATCAATATTTATAATAAGGCCAGATGCATCAATAGTCTTCAAAAACATTGAGTCATTTGTAGAATAAACCAAAATAATATTAAGCTCTTATCTCATTTTATCCAACCATCACACATGATTAAACACCCAAAAATAGCCCAGTTTACTCTTCTTTTAACTAAATAAATTTTAATTTTAGAAACTGAACAACTTAAAAGTTTATCTTTTAAGTCATCAATCAAAGGAGCAATGTATCCCATACCATAAGAGACTATTGCATCCATTATAGGTTGATAATAGTAAGACTGTGAAGCATTAAATGATGAACCTGTATCATACCACTATCTAGCTACTGCCATATCGACATTATGAGTCGCTTCTCTTGATTGCATTGCATTACAAATTGAAGGTTGAGCTCTAAGAGTTGTTCGTGATGAAAAAAACTAGTCACCTACCTTCTTCTTTCCCTAGCATCAGGTGCAAGAGTAACATTATCTTCTTGTTGGGCTTAGGATGGAACACTACTACTACCACTACCACTTCCCACTTCAACATTTCCACAATTATCACAAAAACTAAGAAATGGGGTTCCACTACTAATTCAAAACTCAACAATTCCATTCTATCTTTCTCATGCTGATATTCTTCAAGCAAAGTTTTCATCTGCCACTTTACATTTTGGCTTACATTTTTACATGGTTTCATATCTCCTTTAGCCTCAGCTAAATGCTTCTTTAATTGGTTTATTCCTTCACCTTTCAAATGATTGTTACAAAACAAGCAAATAGTATGGTTCCTCATGCTAGGAACCAATGCAGCATGAGTCTAAGCTGGATCATTGTATCTTCCTGAAGTGGTTTTATCAAGAGTACTTGAACTTCCTTCCATTTATCTATAAAAATAAATAAATGCATATATCAAAATAAAGAACACATAATTTCATTACATAAATACGCATGTCTATCTTATATAATATAACTCATACATCATACACAATTCAATTTCATCAAACACAATTCACCATAAGTCAAAAACTAACAATTCAATTATTCAACAAACAAAATTACATAAAACATTCATCAATAATTTCCATTTTCAGCAATCACAAAACATACATAAACAATTTCTAACATTTTGTAGCAATGTCAATTCAACCATTAGAAAGCATACATAAACAATTTCCAATTTCAATTCAACCATTACAAAGCATACATAAACAATTTCCATTCCTAATAATTTTCAACAATTCCATTTATAACAATATTGAATAATTTCAATTCAAAGTTTCAAACGTCACAAAACATACACAAACAATTTCTATTTCCAAATTTCCAACAACCAACAACTTCAACCATCACAAATTCACAATTCACAAAATAATGAAATATAGATAAACAATTTCATTTCTCAACAATTTCTAACAATTTTCATTTTTAAATTTCAACAATTTCCAGTAATTTCATTTATAACATTTTCCAATAATTTCAATTCAACCATTACAAAACATACATAAACAATTTCTATTTCCAACGTTCTCCATTCTCAATAATTTTCAACAATTCCATTTCCAACAATTTTGAATAATTTCAATTCAAAATTTCAAACATTACAAAACATACATAAACAATTTTCATTTTTAAATTTCCAACAATTTCATCTCTAATAACCAACAGTTTCATCTCTAACAACCAACAATTTCAACCATCACAAATTCACAATTCACAAAATAATGAAATATACATAAATAATTTCAATTTTCAACAATTTTTGACAATTTTTATTTCTTAATTTCAACAATTTCAATTCAACCATTATAAAACATATATAAACAATTCCATTTCCAACATTTTCTATTCCCAATAATTTGCATTAACTCCATTTCCAACAATTTTGAACAATTTTAATTCAAAATTTCAAACATCACAAAACATATATAAATAATTTCTATTTCCAAATTTCCAACAATTTTCTTTCCAACAACTAACAATTCCATTTCCAACAACCAACAATTTCAACCATCACAAATTCATTTCTAACAATTTCAATTCAATAATTACAAAAACATACATAAACAATTTTCATTTATAATAATTTTGAATAATTTTTATTCCAATAATTTTTGACAATTTTCATCACAAAACATACCAATAATTTCAACAATTTCCATCACAAAACATACATAAATAACCAAATACAATGAATTTGTTTTTCAAATTTAAGAGCAAAAAATAAACCCAAAAATGCAAAAATCTATTTCAGTTTTCATATCTGGCATCGGAAAGGCGGTGTTGGGTTGGTGGGTGGCGTCAGGTGGTGTTAGGGTGCGGTGGTGGTCACTGAACGGTCGGACAGGGAGTGGCAGCGACTGATGGTGACTGGTGGCAATAGTGAAGAAAGAGAGAGTGAGAGTGTGGGAGAGAAATTAATTAGAGGAAGAAGAAGGAGAATGTTTGGGTGTGGTCTGGGATGGAGGGGGTGAGTGAGAGAGTGTGATTTTTTGAATAAAAGAGAGAGTGAGAGAGAAAATGAAAGAGAAAAAAAAATGAAGAAGATGCAGCAGTGGTAGGTAAAGTCCAGGGGGAGGGGGGATAAAAGGGTTTAATAAAAAAATTGTTAGCAAAAATACCTTGAAATTTTAAAAATTTTAATACCAGTCAGTATTTGATCGATATTTTGAATATTGATACCGACCGATACTGGAACAATAATTTTTGTACCGTTTACCGACCGGTACAGTATGTACCACTCTATACTGATACGATACGAAAATCCAAACTTTGGTGTGTACACAAAAAAAAATCTCCTACCTCTCTAAAATAACTCATAAATAATAATATAAAATATATGAAAAATACATACTACTATGATTATATACCTAGTTCAAATAGAGAAAAATATTTAAACTAATGTTTGCCCAAGTCTTTTATGAAGGTGTCAACTAGTTGAGCAAGAGAAGGAATATATGTTGGACGAATGTTGCATTTCGATATCTCGTCTTGCACAAACGTATAATTCCATTTAAATATGTCTCATTGGTTTATGGAATATCAGGTTCTTTACTACATGTATTGTTTTTGAAAGATAATAACTTTCATTCGTAAGTAGAGTTTATGTATAGCCTATGATGCTCAAAACTAAGGAAATACAACCAACAAATCTATTGTGATGAGTAAAGTTCCAAGTGATATGGGAGATAAAGTTGTTTAACTAAGATTCCATTGTTGTGGTGGACATGTTGACATGTTGGTGTGGATACCTCCAAAAGCCAATCTTACACTTGTGGATGATTTCCAGATATTGTGTCTCCAAGCAACTGCTTGTTTGTTTGAATATTTGGCTATTTCGCTCCTTCCAAATATAGTATACCATAGTGGCCCAGGTTACCTTCAAGGCCTTGTAATCTGCTTTGTTCATGGTTTTGAGATTACATAACCAAGTAATAGTGTCCTTCCAAGTATGTACCTAAGATTGAATGCTCATTTTAGCTTGGATTCTGCTCTATATCTCTTTAGTATAGAGGTATTCAATCATTATATGGTTCAGATTCTCCATCTCAGTATTGCAAAGTTCACAGGTGAGATTATTAATGCGAAACTTTAGCCTGTCTTTAGTCAGTAGTTTCCTGTTCATGCATAACCAGAGTATGAAGGAGCGGGCAAGTTTAATATCAATGTCCCAAATCAATGTGTTCCATTTAACTCTCGCGTTTAGATCTGCATGTAGTAGTGCTTTGCATTTCTTAGTGCTAAAGTGACCTGAACTATTGGCTACCCATTGGATTTGATCATCTCGGTTATGTTAGCAGTTTGGCATATGATTAAAGACGAAGCTAAAGTATCTGTTGTTATGGAAAGGCCAAAACCATCGGTTATTTCTTATGAAACGACTGACCAGTTTCTACACTTACCAACTGTCGTAAGCATTAAAGTTCTTCCACTTGATAGATGGGACGACTTCTGTGCCAATTATCATACCAGAAAATAGTGTTTTCACCATTCCCTATCTTATGGACAACCAGATTATACGCCAAACTTCTTGTTTCTAGAATGTTCTTGAATCTACCTGACATGCCTTGCTTCTATTTTAGTAACCAGATGCTACTATGTTTTATAAAGGTACTATGAATCCACTTCACCCATAAATCATCTTATTTGCTACATAACCACCATAACGTTCTCTTCATACTTACTTTGTTGATCAATCTCGAGGAACTCAATCCTAGCCCACCTGGTACTTTGGTTTGCAGATTTTGGTCCAACTTATTTTAGCTTTGCTACAATCGAGGCTCAATCCATTCCATAAGAATAGACGGAGCTTGCGATCGATTTCCTTAAGGATGCTTTTAGGCAAAGAGAGATGGCTGAGCCATTAAGTAGATAAGTTGATAAGAATCAATTGGATAAGTTAAAGCAGCTCGCCATAGCTTAAGTACTGATTGGTCCATTGATGGATTCTTGCATTCAATGATTCCATCAAAGATTGGCATTCAACAGCTGAGAGCTTCCTCTAAGATATTGGTACTTCGAGATATTTAAATGGCAAGGTCCCTGACTTAAGCCCCATCTTAATAAACTTGGTTGTCACTTCACTGTTGGAATTGGTTAATAAGTAAAAATAGTTTTTATGAGGATTACATCTCAATCCTGAGTCCTCCTTAAACTCCAAGATTGTATTCAAAAGTAGAATTATAGAAAATCTTTTAACCCTACAAAAGAGCAACAGATTGTTAGCAAAAAACCAGATGGGTAAGTTTTAGACCCTTACATCAGTGGTGAAATTGGAACTTTGGGTAGATCCTCGCATTCCTGCCAAGAAGAGTGGACAAAGCCTCCATACATAGAACAAAGAGATAAAGGGATAATGGATCCCCCTGCCTTAGGATCCTCCTAGTTTTGATGAGTGTGGTGGGTTCCCTATTAACCAGAATTGCTAATAAAGTTGTTGTAACACAATCAATTATCCATCCTTTAAATTTCTTCGGATATCCTACAGCTTTAAGTATTTTAAAGAGGAAGCTTCAATTGATTGAATCAAATGCCTTAGTCAGGTCCATTTTGATAGTGCAGTTCTTTGCTTTTCATTTATATTGGTATCCTTCTAATTGCTCTTGACAAAGCAAAATGTTTGTAGCCACTGATCTTCCATTAAGGAAAACATTTTGTTCAGGACTAATTATCATTCCCAAACTCCTGTTGACACGATTAGCTAGAATCTTGGTGATATTTTTATAGAGAATGTTGCGACAAGAAATTGGCCCAAAATGTTTCAGCTTAGTTGCATTGGTATGTTTGGGCACAAGGCACACATATGCTTTGTTCCATTCCATGAGAAGGAACCTCTGTTGGAAATTTTTTTACACTGTTGCAGTTATCTTTTCACCTAGGATATCCTAATTTTTTTGGAATAACTTGCCATTATAGCCATCAGGGCTTGGAGATTTGTCAGGGCTGTGAGAAAAAATAAAATCCTTTATTTCCTCTCTGGTGATTGGTCGTGGTAGCTAGTCTTTTTCTTAGATCAAGAGCTTGTTAATATCTGCTAAAACCTCTTCTAGAAGTTCCTTGACATTATATGTTGTATCAATTGAAAAGTATTCAAAGGCCAATTGTTTTTTAGCTTATTGATTGTCATGTTTTTGCCCTGCTGCATCTTCCAAACACTTGATTTTTGTTTCTTCGAGCAGAGATAACACTCATATATAATTTAGAGCATTGCTCGCCCCTTTTCAACCATATCATTCTAGATTTTTGTCTCAAGAGAGTCTTGGTACTTACCAAAAGCTAGTTGTATCTACTTAAGTCGTTCTCCTTCCCCCTGAAAGTCATGTCCGTTGGGTTTGATAACGAACCATTCCAGCAGGTTTTCAGTTTATTTAGAGCTTTATCTAACTTCCTTTATTCTAACATCAACATTACCCTACTTAGCTTTTTCATATCATTTTTCAATTCTTTTAGCTTCACTGTCAGCTTGTAGCTCTTTGTGTTTCGAATTATCATCTTCATTCTCTAGTGAAGTATCACCCTAAAGTTGGGGTGATCCATAAGGTGAATGAAGATCTTGAAGGGTTCACACTTCCTCACCTCACTGGGTTGCAGGTCAACTACCACAAGACTATGATCTGAAACTCGGGATTCTTAAAATTGGGCATAACTAAGGGGAAATTTTACTAACCATTGTCCATTCACCATACATCTATCCAATTTTTTCAAAAGATACTAATCCCCATATTGTTTGTTGCTCCAAGTGAACTCAGCACCATACCATTTCATATCAAAAAGTCAAGAGTTTGATATCCTTTCTTGTAAATTCTCTAACTTCTTTGAGTAACAAGACATAATGGATGAGTTGATTAGTTTCAAACTTTCTGCATATCTCCACCTTCTAAGGGTTGTATCCGATCACTACCTTACCATTTATGTGATAGTTATGATTAGTAATTACCTTCCAGTCTTTATGAAGGAATCATATGTTTCGCTCCAAATTGTCCCTCTTTATTTTGGTTTCTAAGAAACCAACAAAATCTAGCTTGCTTCTCTTGATAAACTCCTTGGTAGCTAGTTGTTTATTGAAACTATTTAGTCCTCTCTTATTCCAAGCTACTAACTTCATTTTTTTGTTCTTCTTCCCAGACCTTTCCTTCTAGTCCTACAACTCATTTCAGTAGAAACAGTTTCTGTGTCTTTTTGGGAGTAAGATGCTTCACCCTTTTCCCTCACTAGAATGCTTTCTAGTATTGGTTTTGTTCTCTATTCCAACCCAGTCCCCTATTCTCTGTTCCAACCCCTCAATTCCCTACTACCCTTTGACTAATTGGCTAGTAACCTACTCAAACCTATCTTGTTCCTGCTGGTTTGCAGAACATTGATTTTTTTATGAAAGAATGTCCTCCATGGATTTGTTCAGTTCTTGTTGGTCATTATTCGACCCTGTTTGTTCAACCTGAGAGCCTATCTATACATTTTTTATACTAGATTGTTCGGCCTGAGTGCCCACCTGCTCTTTGTTAGGGCCAGGTTGTAGATCCAAATTGCCCTCTATTTCTTTTGAAGTTTTTTTTCACATTCTCAATCCCTACTGGCACTTCTTTTTTCCTCCAAATTTGCTTTTCTTTTTTTGGCCTTAGGTCACGACATGTATGAGATCATTATTGTGTCTTCCTCTAATGCTTTGTTCGCCATAAGTTTCATGATGTTAAATTTTTCAGGAAGTTTTTTCGTAATGTCAACATCAACAAAAACCTTTACAAAGCCTATCCTTTTCATTAGAGCTATGTTTTCATCAAGTCCCAAAGGTTTACCAACTTTGTTAGCAATGTATCTTAAACCTTCAGTTGACCAATATTCCAGAGGCACTCAATGTATATTAATCCACAAAGGGGTAGATTCCAACTTACTTCTGTCTAAAAAGACTCCCGGTTGCCATCTCTTGATGAGGATTGGGTGCCCCATCACATGCCAAGGCCCAATGTTGAGTGCCTTTTGTGCATTCTCCTCTGAGATGAACTTGAAGATAAAGAGCTAGTGTTTGTTCACCAAGATATTCTACAAACCCCTAATCTTCCAAGCTGCATTGGCCCACTGCTGCACAAAGGAAAATGTCAAATCATTTTTTCATAAAGAAACTCATTAGTGAAGAGCACCATTTACCAACGCCTTGTTGTAGGATGTCGAAAGGTGTTTGAATCGACTTACCTTCTTCAAATTCCACGTATTTGAGCTTGCCCAAATTCCCTGAGTCTCCGAAAACTAAACTCCATGTTGTTCTCTCAAGTGCTTTCCTGGACTGGTATTTTTTAAAGTTTTGTCTGTGATTATGTTAAGGGTAAGGGCAGGGAAGTTAGTGGCATTGAGAAGAAAAGAGGGTCATTTGTAGGTTTTATGGAGAGTGTTTTTCGGGTTCGGGTTGGGAGAGTAGTTCTGGGTTGTTAGGTTCCATGGGAAACTAGCATTTTAGAGGTGGCTGGCTGAAGTGGGGCATAAGGATCTAGACGGTATGGTCAAAAATCAAAAGAGGGAAGAGTGCAGAGAGACATTAGTGGCGAGTAAAGACATTCTACTATATGTAATGTTACTTTACCATCTCACAATAAAATTGTATTAGTCTAGAGTATATCATGCCTAGGCTAGATAAAGTACCTTTCAATAGCTTCAACTCATATGTCGTTGTAGCCATCGATTGAAAATCTGCTTCTGTCAACAATTTGGACATCATCTGTTGTTGTTTAATTTTCCTAGATATCGTAGAATTAGCCAATAGAAAAGAATATAATATGAGACTTACTAGTTAGAGGGCAACTAACACAGTCTAAGTCACTTCACCCATGTAGTTACAAGTCATATTCACCACTCAATAAAATACCTTTTCTTATATTACCTTCTAGATATCTAACCACTCTTAATGAAACTTACCAGTGTTCTTCCCTCAAGTGTTGCATAAACTTTGAAAGAATATGCACTCAATAAGACAATTTTGGTTAAGTGAAACAAAGATATATGAGTCAATCTATTAAGCAAATGTCCATTAGCTAGTGCCAAACTATAGTTTTGCTCCAAAGGAAAACTTGCAAACCTCTTCTTTAGTAAAGGGACCTTAGAGATGACATCCCAAAGTATGCTTGCGCTTACATAGAAAAATGCCTTTTGTACTCCTAACAATCTCATCACCCAGAAAGTACTTCAAAACTTATAAATCTTTCATGTGAAAACAATCACTTAAATAACTATTAAACCATTGTATGACAACATAATCATTTCCAGAAATTACTAAATTATCTATGTAAATAAGGACATATCTCAATACCATGTTTTTGTAAAGTTAACAAGGAAAAATCATAGTAGGATCGTCTAAAACCATACCCCTTCAAAGCAATATATAATTTGGCTAATTGACATCTTGGGCCTTGTTTTATCCCATAAAGGGATTTTGGAAGCCTTCATACCATTCTTGAATGCTGTTCTTCTAATCTTGAGGGAATTTCATATATTCCTCCTCTTTAATATCGTTATGTAAAAAGGTGTTATGTATATCCATTTGATGTAATTTCTATTAGTTTGTTGCTACCGTAGCCAAAAATATCCGGAAGATAACTATCTTAATAACTGGAGTAAATGTTTTAAGTATTTATCAACTCCCACAACTTGATGGTTGCCAAAAATCACTAAACGAGCTTTAAATCATTTCATAAAATGGTCTTAATTATATTTTATTTTAGGGATATCACATTCAAAATTGTTTAACCTTTTAAAAATTTTCTAATTCAATGCCCAAGTTTTTAAAATTATCAATTGAGTGACAAACCTTTTAAAACTTTAATAATTCAATTTAAAAGATTATTTTTGAAGATGACATGTATACTAAAAGTCATATGGATATCCATCTATTGATCACATTAATAAAACAAATGTTTGGGACTGAATTGATAAGGTTTTAAAAGATTAATCACTTAATTGAAAAATGTAAAAATTTGGGCATAAATTGAAAAAATTCAAAAAAAATTTGGTAATTTAAGTATGGTTATCCCTTTATTTTATACACCCACATGTAGTTGAGTGCTTTCTTTAATAAACGTAAAGGTTTCACCACCCATGTCCCATCATCTTCGAGCGCTTGAATTTCATGTTTCATTATGTCTTTAACTTCCTCATTGACGAATATGGGCTCATGATATGAAGTAATGGCTGAAAGAAAATTTTGACGTCACAAAAAAAAATTTGTTATAACTCACATAACTGAGGGAAGCATCAGATCAAATGAACTAGTGGAGAGGTTCAAATAGATTGTATTAATGATATAATTGTGTAGGAAAATGGATGACTATTTAACTAAATGTTCATGGCCTAGTTGAGACTCGTCATGCTACTCCTCAATAATTTGCATATCCTGGGTTGCCATTTCTTCCTCTTGAGTCCCTTCACCTTCATCACATTCACCCCCTAACTTTAGCAGTCCTATTCTCTTCGTGATCGGTAAGGTCTATAACCTCTTCCCTCATATCATCTACATGTGCATTCCTCATATCATTCCAAACTCTCAAGATCGTGATCATCTATTCCCCCAGTAAAATCACTTCTTATGTAGTTGGGATCATCTTAGGCAAATGACAATTTAGTCTTAAAGAAATCAATATCTTGTGAAACAAAATACTCCTCTTTTTAGATCATATAATTTCTAACCTTTTTTCCCGTAAGGATACCCATCAAAGACACAGCTATGGCTTCGACTTATGAATTTATTCCCTTACTTACCCTGATTGTGTGCATAACATAAAAGAACCAAATACCAACAAATGCTCATAAGAGTGCGGTTACCTGTTCAAATACTAAAGCCCATCCTTTCATAAGTTTTGTTCATTCGCACCAATCAACATCTTTAAAATACGATCATGTATAACATATTAATTATTATGAATTAGACGATACAGTTTAACTTATCGGTCAACTATGGTGCAGAAATTAAATTGTAATTTAATGGAGGCAAATAAAAAGATATTTTCAACCTTCAAGTTTCCTTCAACCATCATTTACACTTCCTTAATTGTAGTAGTATATTGCTCATCAAGTGGTCCAATAAGACATTCAGACTTCAATTCATATAGGCTCTCCAAACTTTCGGGGTCATATGATTTAATACTTCTAAAGCAATGATCCCAAGAATATTTTTATGTTTCTTAGTCATTCTCTTGTGTTAAATTTTGTAAAATTGGACTCAAATAAACTGAGCATATACAATCCTAAATAAGGTTCCATCCTAAAACCAATTAGTGATAGAATGAGTACCTCACTAGGCTTATATGCATGCTCAAGGTCGTATATTCTTTCCATGTAGAAAAAAACTCCTACTTATATTTCAACGTGTCCCCATCACATGAGGGTTAATTTAAGGCCCAACATGTGACATAGTCTATCGTGTTAAGGTGGTGACGGCTAACTCAAAAGCAACCTGCTTTGATACCATGTTAAATTTTGTAAGATTGAGTCCAAATAAACTATGCACATACAATCTCAAATAAGGTTCCATCCTAAACCTAATTGGTGATAGGAAGAGTAACTCATTAGGCTTATATGCATACTCAAGGTCATATATTCTTTCCATGTGGGAGAAACTT
>JANTPM010000007.1:28553484-28564594 GCA_025434745.1 Erythroxylum divaricatum
CTTAACAATATTTTATGATTAATAAGTTCAATATTGTAGCGTGGAATTGTCGGGGTGCAGGACATGTGGATTTTAAGGCTTCGATTAAGGAGCTGGTATGTTTACATCAGCCAGATATAGTGATTATTGTTGAAACTCACATATCTGGGGAGAGAGCTAATAGAGTCTCTAAGTATCTTGGGTTTGACCGGATAGCTCGTATGGACAGAGTTGGATTCTCAGGAGGAATTTGGTGTACGTGACATGATGTTTCTACCAATGTTTTGATTCTTGTTTCTCACCACCAGTTCATCCATCTGATTATATGGTATCACTGCCCCGTGGTTCTTAACTGCAGTTTATGTGAGTCACCATGCCATAGGGAGGGTGGTTTTTTGGCTAGAGATGCAGCGGTTACGAATTATAATATCTGCCCCTTGGTTACTTATAGGGGATTTTAATGATTATGCTTTTGTTGCAGTGAAGAGAGGTGATCAATTTTCAATTAACAGTGCCACCAGGTTTAGGGACAATATTAGTCTCTGCGAGCTTCAGGACTTGGGATATAAAGGAACTGCTTTTACATATCGAAGGAAACTTCATAGTGCCTTTTCTACTTTTGTGCATTTGGATAGAGCTCTGAGTAACACAGTCTGGAGATTCGTTTTCCCGGAAGCTTCAGTTCATCACTTGCCTTGTACACACTTTGACCACCAACCTATTCTTCTCAGATTCTATGGGTATATTCCTCATATATCTTCTAGGCATTTTCACTTCCAAAACGCATGGACGCTTCATGGTGATTTTAGGACTATTGTTTCGAATACTTGGAGAAATCCTCATATGTCGCTTACAAGTGCTTTGCCTAATGTAAAAGACGCATCATTGAAATTCAATAAGGATGTGTTCGGCAATATATTTCGTCAGAAGCGGAGAGTTCTTGCTAAGATTATAGGCATCCAAAATTATCTTTTGTACCGTCCCTCTCAATTTCTGTGTCGGTTGGAAGAAGAGCTTACAACAAAGTACATAGCTATTCTTTGAAAGGAAGAGTTGCTTTGGTACCAGAAGTCAAGAGTACAATGGATCGAGTCTGGGGACAAGAATACAAAATTCTTTCATGCCATGACTATTAGTAGATGAAAACAAAACATAATTGAAAGGATTAAAGGAGCAAATGGCGCTTGGATCTCTGTTGAGGATGCTATTTAGGACGAGATAACTCATTTTTATCATAGTTTATTTTATGTCATCGAGCCTATTACTATGTCATTTCCTCAGGTATATGATCACCCTTCCATTCCGGCGGATGATGTTTATGCTTTACTAGCACCTGTTACCAAGGAGGAAGTTTTTATACTGTTCAGTCTATGGAATACTACGAGGCGCCTAGATCTGACAGCTTTCAGCCTCTTTTTTACAAAAAGTATTGGAGCGTTATAGGCTCTATAGTTTATGAAATGGTGAATCAAGCTTTCCTGTTAGGATCTTGTCCTACTGAACTTGCCGAAACCTTGACTGTCCTCGTTCCTAAGGAAGATCATCTGACTTCCTTGAGTTAGTTTCGCCTGATCAGTCTCTGTAATGTAAGCTATCAAGTTTTTTTTTACCAATGTTCTTATTTAGCGTATCAGGCCTATGCTTGGTGGTTTAATCAATCCAGTTCAGGGTGCATTCATCTCCGGCCGTACAGCAGCGGATAACATTATTCTTGTAAAGGAGATAGTCCGCATTATTCGTCGATCTAAATGAAGACAGGGAAGCCTTGCTATTAAAATTGATTTGACAAAGGCTTATAACAGGGTGGATTGGAGATTTGTGAAGCAATCATTGCTCGACTGTAGGTTCCTATCAAGGATTATTTCTCTTATCATGTCGTACGTCACTAACTCTCGGCTATCTATCCTTTGGAATGGAACTCGTCTCCCTAGATTTATTCCCAAAAGAGACCTTCAACAAGGTGATCCTTTATCAACATCTCTCTTCGTCCTTTGTATGGAAAGACTTTCTTTGCTAATTAATAGCAAGGTTAGGTCAGGTCAATGGGCTTCAGTGCAAGTGTGTCGTGGTGGTCCAACCTTTTCTCATCTCCTTTTTGCTGATGATGTGGTACTCCTCTCATGCTTCCATTAGAAATTGTGAAGTGGTCATGGAGACAATGACCCAATTATGTGCTTACTCAGGAATGACTTTAAACGATAATAAATCGAGGATCTTTATTCTCCAAGTACGCGACCTAGCCACCAACATAAGTTGCGTCAAAGATTTCATTTCAACTTTAACCAAGACTTGGGCAATTATTTGGGCGTCCCTCTATTTATAAGAAATTCCAAAGTTGCATATAATCAGGTTATGATTAAGATCCAAGCTAGATTATAGGGATGGAAAGCCAAGTTGTTAAACAAAGCAAGATGACTTACTCTCATTCAATCCACTTTATCCAACATTCCCATGCTTACCATGCAGACGTCCTGGTTCCCTTTTGGGGTTTGTCTGGCTATAGATAAATTATGTCAGGGTTTCTTGTGGGGTTCTTTTGATCGTCAAAGGTATGCATCTACTTAATTGGGAGACACTTACTAATCCTAAGCAATTCGATGGATTATGCATTCGCATGGCCAGAGATACTAATATTTGTCTTCTTGGACGGTTGATTTGGGACCTCATAATACTGCCTAACAAGCCTTGGGTTCAGATTATAAGTGCCAAATACCTCCGAGATTTTACTCTAATGAATAGTCATGCCAGAACCAATGCCTCCCTTTGTTGGAAAGCTATCCATGAAGCTCTCCCATACTAACGAGATGGTATCTCTTGGAGGGTTGGCTCGGGTACTAAAATTTCCCTTTAGTATGATCGGTGGATTGGAGAACATCCTATTAGTAGTTTAGTTCTTGACATTGCCGTCCAAGATAGATGTTTGTTGGTTTCAAACATTATCTCTCATACTCAAGCATGGGATCTATCCTCCCTAACCACTTTCCTGCCAAGTGACATCATTCATTCTATCCTGGATGTTCCTCTTGCTCGATCATCTTCCTTGCCAGATTCTTTGGTATGGGCAGAAGCTTATTCTAGTGCTTATTCGATTAAAAGCGACTATGATTTTATTACAAGACTACCATATCCTCATGATACAAATTCTTAGAAGATCATTTGAAAAGCTCATCTGCCCCAAAAGAATCGTTTCTTCCTTTAGCTTTTACATTGGGACAAATTGCCTACCAATCTTATGCGCTTTCCATGTGGGATCGTTTCTAATCCTATATGCGCTAGATGTAGAGTATATCAAGAATCCATTATTCACACTCTTTGTGACTTTGTATAGGCAAGGGGTTTTTGGACTAAAATCTTACTTGTGGATATCCATAACGAGTTCTTTCACTGCTCTTGGAAAGATTGGCTATACGACAACGCTCTTGCTATTCAAATTGATTATGGTAGATCTTTGAAGTTTGTGCTAGCCTGTTGGATTATCTATTGCACTATGAATCTCGAGGTCATACAAGGTCGTATCCTTCCGATCTATGTTCAAATCACTTGGTTTGAACATCATTTATTTTATTGTTTACATGCTTTTGGTCATAATACTAATGTCCCCTTTTTATAAAATAAAGATGGATTGCTTGGCCTTAACCGCCCCAAGATGTTGTGAAAATCAACACGGATGGTATTGCTCTTTGTAATCTAAGAAGAGTTGGTATTGGTGGCCTTTTGCGGGACTTAGAAGGTATATTGGCATCTCCTCTAACTTAGTAGCCGAATGGATGGCTATTTATTGTGGTCTCTTACTTGCTTGGGATTTGGGGTATCGTCAAGTTATTGTTGAGACAGACTCCCTGGATGTTGTTCATTTGCTTTGCCTTTGCTTAGATCTTATCCTCATCTTGCTATCCTAGTTGACATTCAGGAGTTAAGATACAGGGATTGACAATGCCCCGTTCAGCGTATTTTGTAAGAAGGTAACCAATCTCTCGATTACTTGGCAAAAGCGAGATCCTCAATTGATTAAGCTTGGAATCTTTGGCATGAACCTGCTCCCAGTCTTAGAAACATTTTGCTTGGTGATACGAGTGCTGTTGCTTTTTGTCAAAGCTAGTTGCATGTTCTAACTCATCCAATATACCAACAAAAATTATCGTGAATAATGGGTTGTAATATTTTAAAAATTGGATTAGAAGTTAAAGAGGTAAGATAAGATGTTTAATACTTGAAAGATTTAACTTGTATTAGATTGTCATAAAATATGCTAAAGTTAGAATAAAATTAAAAAAATTTAAATATAATTGAAAGAGATTGTACTTATCCGTTGAAGAATTTAAAGTTTAATTAAAAAAGAGATTTTAGTTGATTTATTTTAGTTTATAAGAAGTTGTTAATTTACGAAATTCACTGATTAATTAATAAAGTGATAAGTTTTTATCAAAAGTCATTAAAGTAAAAGATGACTGAACCAACTGAATTTTTTAGTTATTAAATAACTGTATATGATCCATTTTTAGTATTTAATTCGATTCAGTCTAATTTAATTTCAAAATAATTAAATAATTGCATATCACATTTAGTTCAAAAAATTTAGTAATTAAGGAATTAATTGTATTATAATAATTACTACAATAATGCCATCTCCATTTCTTAACAGATAAAACCAGTCCTTCACATTTCTATCTTGTTGGTACACAAGATTTTGTATTTCACAACATGCAGTTATTTCAGGAACAAACGTCAAAGGACATAGTGTGCGTGCTTCGCGAGAATGTTAAGGTTACAGCTTATTGGACAAGAATTATTGCCGTAGACAAGTATCTGTGCTTATTGTCCTTTTCGGTGACGTGAAAACGAATCAAGTTTCAATTGAAGGAAGTTAGCTACTAATTATAGTTTTTAACTAGAAGGCTTGCTGATGTATCTAAACTATATATCTTAAAAGGAAATGCTACCCAGGCCAGCCTGCAAATCATACATTTTTCCATTTGCTGTTAGGCTTATCAGCAATAATTACCATCTTCGATTTTCAGTTTGATCAAGATCGTATTCTGCTGATTGACAACTATCTCACGCCTTCGGCTGCTAAAACTCTCTTTTCATGTTTGACTTTATATGTCAATATGAGATGCAGGTGTTCCAAAAGGTGGTAATGACCTTAAGCATGAAAGAGCTAACAACCCCAAACTAAACTTTGTTCCTTAAGTTCAAAGCTTTCTTTTAGCTTCTCATCAAAGACAAGTAATTAGTAACGAATATAAGGGTCTAAGCTAAGTGTTCTCCTGCCTCTACGGTTGTCTGGTTTGCAATTCTGGATGAGAAAGAAACTTCTAATTCCACGATTCATGATTGTTTCTTCCACATGCAGCTTCGGGAAATCACTTTCAGGCGTCCTTGGGATCCCTACTTTACTGTACTTAGATCGATGAAGTTAGGTGAAACAAGAATTTGTATGTTATATACGCTAGTGGTATTGTTAGTCAACTTCTTGCAACTGAAACACATTAGATGACAATTGATGGAAGCTTCATACAGACAACAAAAGTTTATCATAATTTATTCAGTTGGTTTATAAAAATAATGAAAAGGATTTCTGGCATTATAATTCCAAATTAGTCCAATCCCAAGAACCTAATCAGGCCACCTGCTTCATGGGCTTATCTATTTTAAGCTTAGTCAAGTGGTTTCATGTGTACCAGGGCTTTGGTTGACTTCTATTGGTATTTAAGATTTGTCATTTCAATTTGTTCATTTTTCTTTTACAAGAATGCATACGTTTAATGATGAATGTTATACAAAATCCTGATTAGTTCATTTAAGTATGTTTTAATCAATTCAATTTTAACCTAAAGGGGTTTCCGTACTTTTGCTCTGTTATCATGATCTGTGTGTTTTAAGATTCTGCCGTAAAGTTTCCCAGAAAAGTTTTGGAAATTCATATAAATATACAGACAAATCAGTTTACAAGCCTTCCTTCTGATCACTTCTTTGTTATTCTTATTCATCTGGTTGAAGCCTCTGATGAGAATTGTCTTTGATATTACGGAACTTGAGGTTATGAAATGCACCAAATTTGATCTGATCTGAAATGAAGTGGACCGTGATCAAAGCACAACCACAAGCTGTCTGGTGGGCCTCATTCTCACGCTTTTCAAGTATGGTCTCTTCCGGATCCTGCTAGGCTGGCCACATGCGCGAGGATAGGGATTGAACTCCTATCCTATCCTTTCTTTTTTAATTATTGTAGGACAGAACGTAACAAGAACAAAACATCCTACTGATTCCAGCACATGTAAGGACCAACATTCTACTCTGCATAGGCTCATATATTGGTATTATACAAGTCCATAAATGCCGAAAGGTTTTGTCCATGTGACCACCAGGCTCAGATCAGTCAGCAGAACAAAACCTGTTAAAACCAATAAATAGCAAGAACACTAAAAGGTGTATCACATGTCTGCGGCTGAAACCATCTCATTATACATATATTACAAGCACATTTACTGTCGATTAAATTATGTACCAGTCAAGATGGTGAACTTTCACTATGATCAAAATGTCTGTCTATGAGGATGAGCTCCAGCCTGGTAAAGAGTGAGATGGTGTATGGCATTCATGAACAAATCCTTCAACCCCGGATGTTGGGTTACCACATGACGAGCTGCCCCCTCCAGCGCATTCAAAGCCCGTGCTTGCTCAAGAGCCTTACTGTTGCCAGCATTCAGGGCAAGGTAACAGAGCAAGACCAGTCCTTGCATTTGAGAACGATCACCAGCTCGAAGTAATCTCATCAAATGTTTAACTCCACCAAACTCAATAACCGCTTTCGAATGCTCTGAACAATTGAAATTCTCTGGACAGACAAATTTCCCCAAGGCAATGGCAGCTTCTGTTGCCACATCCACATTCCTGTTACCAAGCTGGGAAACCAAAGGCAGAATTATCCGAGTTTCCCTAGCAGGAAAAGTTCGAGCCAAGCATCCAATAGATACTATAGAAGGAATCTGCAATGCGGGATGACTTTCTTCTTGAATCAGTCGCAAAAGTTGATCCAGAACTGCCTTTGCAGCCGGTAAATTAGTCTTAAACGCAGCACGTCTAAGATCTACATTATCCTCTGCCACCAAGGTAATCTCCTTAACAGCCATTAAACAATTAAACTGCAAATCCCCCTTTTCCTTCTCAATTATCTTAGCCAAACAAAGTAACCCTCTTGTTTCGGTAATCTTCCGGCTATTCGACAAATTACCTTTTGACAACTTCCATAATGCCTCCGCACAACAAACATTAAGGTTGTGGAGCTCCTCAGGGGTCTCCATCCCCCTCTCTTTCCTATAATGTGAACTCCCATGACTACTACTATCAGAATGACTATTGTTGCTTCCATAATTCTTATAAGCTAACTCTCTATTCAACTCAACAATCGAATGGATACTTGTTTTACCAGAATGATTATTGCCGACATCAAAAACTAAATCAGCACATAACAATGACACCAATGGCCTAATAACGTTCTCCCTCGCAAACTCCTCCTGCGCAATCGGATCCAATTCAGCCATTCTTGACACCAATTTAGCCACCTCAACTTGCACTTTCATAGGAGAATCCCCCAAAACCCCAACAATCATTGGAACCCCATGAGCATCCACAATCGACCTAACCCTCTCCTGGTCATTAGCAATGTTATAAAGTGCAGTTGCAGCCGCAATTTGTGCGTCCGGAGAAGCACCCTCTTTAAGCAACTTCAACAACGGCAAAACACCACCTTCCTCAACAATCATCTTCTTGTTCCTATCATTATCCCTAGCTAGAGAAGCAAGCTCATTAGCTGCATCAGCACGATCATTAAGCTGACCCATGTGCATAGTCGACATATAAGACCAAACCCAAGCCAGAATCGGATCATTACTAGCAATTGGCGGAAGAGAGAGATTAGTACCTCCGTCGGACTCAAAAATCGATAACAGCCACTTCATGTCCGCGGTGGATGACTCCAGAAGGTTGGAGACCTTCCGGAAATCGTTGCTGGTGGTGATCGAGAACATTTGTCGGAGAACGCCGGTGTGTTTGCATTTCCGTACGAGCGTCAGGGTTCGCTCGAGGTTTTTGGTGATGTCAGCGACTATACGGCGGAGAGGGCGGTCGTAGAGGGAGGGAGTGGCTATGGCCAGACGGACGGCGGCACGGAGCATGTGAGAGAGGCGGTCGACTTGGCTGACGAGGTCGGAGAAGAGCTCTTGCTTGGAGGGGCCGACGGCGTTTGCGTGCTTGATGATTTGGTCGGCGAGTAGAATTGGAGGAGAGAGTTCATCTTGGAGGGTTTTCTCTTCTTCTCGGGGCGCGACGGCTACACTTCCCGGGGAGATCGGAGTGTTAGCGACGGCGGCGAATGTTGTTTTGGCTTTCGCCTCCGTTTTCGTTTTCATTTTCATTTTTGGGGATTGCGCGTGTTGTTCTGATGAGCTTGTTGAGAATACAAGGGCAAGGGCCTGTTCTTGGAGGAGAAGAGTCAAGAGTGGAGACCGCAACCTGATCTTGGGAAGTCAGCAACTTATGTCGTTTTAAATGTTTTGAACAATCCAGAAGATGACGCTGAGAAATAATTTGGATGGACATTAAAAAAATCAATAAGCAGGAATTCAGAATTTGTGATTGTGACGAGAAGGTTACATTAACTTTTTTTAGCCTACTAGGTGTTTAGGGAGTTTTAATTATGAGAAGACGTCTTTAAACTATCTACTTTGAAATTAATCCTTACTCGTATCAGGTTAGTCTGTAAAAAATAAATTACTGATCAAATAGATTTTTTTTTTTAAGACTCGAATTCGAAATCTCTAATTAAAGAATAAAAGTGTTAAAGTACTCACACTAACCTATTTAATTAGGTTACATTAACTTTAATTAGGTTACATTAACTTTTAAAGACATGATCACCGTATTATGCAGTGCACCTTCTATGTTCTTTCTTCTTTAGTCAAAGTCATTCCGTGTTTAACACACACAGATAAAAAAAGTACGATAAGACCGGCTGATGTCGACGGGATGGAGCTACACGTTTCCTTCACTTGGACCAAGACTTCAACTTTAACCTCACGAATAAATTTCTATATTTTATTTTATGAAAATAATAAATCATTTTTGGGATTGATTAATTATATTATATACGCACAAGTTGGTAAGAAGATTTTTTTGATTTAAGTGAGGTCGTGGGTTTAAACTCTCATCATATATGCAGTCGTTTAAAATTTGAGACTAAAATTTTACTTTCAGCAAAAAATTTACTCTGCTCGAGTAGAGATTAGTGTAATTATGGATAACTTAAATAAAGTATCTTTTTATAATTGAGACTTTCTTAAAATACTTCGTAATTATAAAAAAGATAATATTATTGAAGTTTTTATTGAACTTGTATATGTCATGTAATTTTCTAGTTATTATATATAATGCACAATTTATTTAACGCCTACTCAATAACAAAGTCTAGTCCAAACACTGTTTGATCATTCCATACGGAATTTAGTGCGCTACGGAACGTAATCCTACAGTGTCTGACTCCATTGAATTGTGACAGTAATGTTCAGAGCTTTGCAGCCGAGCCATTTTGAGGGACAAGATTTTTTTATCTACTATTAAATTTCAGTTATTTGTTTTATTGGGACTTATACGAGATTTACATGAGATCCACATAAATAAATGACTAAGATTTATTAGACACAATAAAATACCATAATATTAGACAGAAAATCTAAACTCTATTTTGAGGGGACTTTGCAGCAGTGACTTTTTTCCTTGTCCTTGGTATCCAGTTCAGAGGCACCAGGCGGAGGGACAAGATCTTCTGTTCAATATTACTTTGTCTTATTCTATCTTATAAAATCTCAGTCATTTATTTTGCGAGATCCACGCCGGACCTACATAAAACGCACATAAATAAATGACTGAGATTCATTGGATACAATAAGACACCACAATATTAGACAGGAGATCTGAATTCCCAAGCGAGACGTCGATAGTAGGAGAGCAGGTGGAAAAGCCATGCGGCTGCATTCATCAAAGTAAATGAACACAATCAACATTAATCATCCAACAATATGAGCTCCAAAGTAAGCAAAGTTACCATTAGCACGAGACGAGTCCTCCAGCCGAGGAACATGCGTAATTCCAAACACGTACCTGAAATTCAGACATCCAGATAAAGAATATGATAACCAAAGTACACAAAAAATTAAGAATAATAACGTGATATGTATCATTGATAGAACTTACAGTTATTTTTTTAATTGGGATCTAGTGATTTTATTTCCTGTGCACATGGAAAGACATTCAAGTACATATATATTACCAGTAACTTATCAGAGAACCATGTCATTTTCTTCCAAAAGCCGATCCTGCTTAACCCATGACGCTAATCCTTCGCCAACACCTGGGTTAATTCTGATTGGGGTATTCTCCTCCAGGAAACATCTCATCTGGTGCATAAGCTGTAACCCACAGATTGTGCTTCAAGAAGGCGGCCCTTCTAAAAAACTTGGCCTCTGGACCAGCAAATGGCGGACAGTTTGAACCAGGCATCAGCTTGTAGCCTGTTAACTCTTCAGTCCTATTGACAGTTCTAGTGTTTCTCACCTATAAAGTAAGCATAAGTTGCTACAACTATTCAAACACACAAGCATATCTGCATATAGTAAGAGGGAACGTCCCGAGTTCTACACAATAAACACAAATCTTAACGATGAAATTGGCATCAGGAGGAAATTTTTTCTTTATGATAATTGTAACGGAAAACTGTTTGTAATTTAGCGGGTACAAGAACGTGTTACCGTCCCTGTAAGCAAAGTTGCACAAGCCCTCAGTTGACCCCAAAAAAAAAAAAGAAAGAGAGAGCAAAAAGTCGGGAGCAAAAGACGGACTTTCAGGCTGCCCCATCAACGAAGGTTCAAGAGTGGGGAACGGATTCAGTTCCAGGCTTGAAGTCCTTCACTACAAGAAAATCTTGGTTTAGCGACGGAAATATACCGACGGACGATATAGTGTCTGTTAATTGCGACGGAAACACTCATCCGTCGGTGAAAATAAGATGATTACCGACGGTCCAGAAATCCGTTGCCAAAGTTGGAGGGAAATTTTCGCGGGGCCTTTTAGCGAC
>JANTPM010000007.1:28593398-28606626 GCA_025434745.1 Erythroxylum divaricatum
AGGAGAATTGAAATATTTCCTAGGGATTGAAGTCTTAAGGTCGAAGAAAGGAATCTTGTTGAGCCAAAGGAAATATGCGTTAGACTTACTGAAAGAAGTGGGAATGATAGCTTGCAAGCCAACTGATACGCCAGCTACAGAAAAAATCAAATTGACTCGAGATTGTGAGAGTACACCAGTAAACAAAGAAAGATACCAACGATTAGTAGGAAGGTTGATGTATCTTGCACATACTCGTCCTGACCTCGCCTATTCAATAAGTGTGGTCAGCCAGTACATGCATGCACCATGTGAAGAACACCTTGAGGCTGTAATGATAATCATAAAATACTTGAAGAACTCACCCGGAAAGGGAATTTTATTTTCAAAAACAAAAGATATGAAGGTTGAGTGTTATACTGATGCAGATTGGGCTGGATCAATTGATGATAGAAGGTCAACTGCTGGGTATTTAACATTTGTAGGTGGGAATTTAGTAACATGGCGGAGTAAGAAACAATCAGTAGTAGCAAGATCAAGTGCAGAAGCAGAATATAGAAGCATGGCAGTAGGAGTATGCGAAATATTATGGGTAAAAAATCTTCTTGAAGAATTGGGAATTGATTTTGTTAAACCTATGAATTTGTATTGTGATAATAAAGCTGCGTGTGATATTGCTCATAATCCTGTACAACATGATCGCACAAAGCATGTTGAAGTTGATCGGCATTTTATCAAGGAAAAAATCGAAAACGGAGAAGTTTCGGTTCCTCACGTTCGTTCAAGTGAGCAATTGGCGGATATTCTGACTAAAGTTGTAATAGGTCCTGTGTTCCACAAGTTCTTGAAGAAGATAAGATTAGAAGACATTTTTTCTCCAACTTAGGGGGAGTGTTGCAACCAAAAGAATAAAAGTTGGAGAAGATTACTCCATGATTATAGTGATTAGGATTCAGATTGTAATTACTTATTTTGTGTCCTTATTTAGCCCATAATTATTGTAAATTTACTTTAGCAAAACCTAAACCTCAAGTGTATATATATACACGAGGAAAAGGAGGAAGAATAGATATGAAAAGCATACTTTCATCCACTTACGCTTCACATCTCGTTTGCTTTGAGAACTACATCAATTAATTCCGATCGGTCCATTGGTATTTTTGGCTTCTATGTAAAAGGTATTTTCTATGTAAATATCAAGACGAGAAATTAAGAGGACAAATTAATTTTTCTCCAGAATTCATCTTATTCCATCTAAATTCGTGTTTAGACCTCTGAAAGGTCCATAAACACATTCTGGTTTGATATAAAGAAAAAAGGAACAGAATTTTTTAAAAAATACAGGTTGTTCTAGCTAACTCGCGTAGAATTCAACAAAAAAGCTTGAGATTTCTTTTCGATATAATAGTTACTGGACGAAGAAGTATCAGCAAGGAAGATCATAACTCCATTAACATCAAACCCACTTTTCTGCAACAGATCCAAAGAATCAAAAAAGGCATCGCCCTGTATACCCCTACCATTCACCTCATAGCTTGGCAACAACTTGTTCTTGTCGAACTGACCAGATCGACGCCTAAACGCATCTAAGTACGAGGCTGGTTTCGTGATCTTGTCAGTGTAGAACTGGTAGTTAACGTAGTCAATGACGTTCCCATACTTTTGGAAGAGTCCTACGTAGGTGTTTACGGTGTCGTAGTCCGGAGCAATAGTAGCAACTGATATAACACTTTGGTTCTTCAAGAGGCTGATGAGTTCTCCGACACAGTATGCGAACGTAACGTTCCTTCTGGGAAAATTCTCGTAGTCAACGTCAATCCCATCAAGGTGGTAGGTCTCAACCATGGGTTTGATGGAGTTGAAGGCATTGGAGATCCATTTTTCAGGTTCTTTTGGGTTGTACCAGCGTAGGACTTTTTTGCCAATGCTCCAACCTGCGAGACTCGCCAGGACTTTCACTTTTCGATAGCGTTTTTTGATGGCTAGAACTGATTCTTTTGTTAATGTATTGGTCCAGAATGGTGAGAACTTGCCGTTCTGGGACTTACCTCCAAGGTTAGCATCAATGGCGAATCCTAGTATGAAATGGAAATCTATCTTGTCTTCAATTGGAACTGAATCAAATGTCACAGGAGCTCCCGTGGCTCCAATGTACTCCATTATCACCTTCGCAGCTAAAAGGTTAGTAAAAACAGCTCGTTTAGTGCATCAAAACAATTATTGAATTAAATTAAATTATATGTAAGAAGATCATTGAGGTACATAGAGGTGAGAAAAATTAAGAAACACACATCTTCTCTAATTACTCAATTTCTCTCAACTTTCAGATAAACAAGAACTTGTATTTCCCAACTTATATTTATGAGAATTGAGTTTGGGTCGATTATTACCGAAATAACTAGAACTAATCATTTATAACTCTATTAACATTTTCAATATAGTATACTCTAACAATATAGCATCTATTAACCATTTTCAAGCTTGCTTGATGAAACTATATGTGAGAGCTATGCATAAACACATAAATACATACCGCAGAGATTTTGGCCAAGAACCGCTACTCCTGCAACAAACAGGTGAAACAGATTGAATTTGAAAGAGTTCATGTTTTCTTCTTTTCTGATCTTTAAAGTGATGGGAAAGATTTAGCAGACACCAACATTTTTTTTATACGGAGAACTTCAGATCAAGTGCTGCAATTTTCTTTTTCTTTTTTGCTCTTCTGGTGTCCTTTTCAAGGTTTTACAATGATCTCAAAGTTCGTAACAGTCTAAACCACAATCATGACTGAAAGTTCGATGTCAGCTACTATATTAGTGCACATAGATGAACAATTGAACATTCGTCACCTAACCAACAATGAGACGAGACTTGCTGTAACAAGATCCTAGTTCTTGTCCATGTGTAATAATTATCTTTTTATAAGACAAAACTTATCATAATTATATATTAGATAAAATTTAAAAATAAATTATTTTTAATTAGATAATTTTATTTTAATCTCTTATATAAAATTTATTATTAAATTGTCGATAAATTATCTTATTATATTAAAATGAATAATTTTAAAATTGTAAATTAATTTTATTTTAAATATATTTTAATTATTAAATAAAATTTTCTTTGAAATTTATATATTTTGATGATATTTTAAATTTAATTATATTTATTAGTAATTATTAGATTACATTTATTTCATTTAATTAAAAAATTAAATTAAACTATTAATAATTAATTTTAGTCAATTAAATATATTATATTACATTCTATTATTTATAGTTCTTATTAATAATTAATATATTATTAAATAATATATATTTAGTTAACAGTAAATTAGATTAAGAAAAAATAGAAATAGAAAATAAAAACTACTTTCATCATACGAAAGAAATTAAAACTTAAAACATACAAAAAAACTCAAATAAGAAAAAAATTATTAAATTTGAAAATAAAAACAAAAAAATAAAAATAAAAATGATAACAAGATTTTAAACAACATTATTTGAACTTGAAAACTAAGATCAAACTCCGAAAATGTCTAAAAATCCGAAAAGACCAAAAGCCTGAAGAAAGTTCGAATGGCAAATACAATGCAGTAGAAAGTTTCATGTATTTCGGACTGCTAATTAGGATGTTTGAAGGGCATGAACTTCTCCAGGCCAAAGTTGACAACTCATGATCTTTGAATTAGACACCTTAAATCTTACTTATACTGAAATGTAGTGCCCTCGGCAATTAGATACCATAGGTTTTTGTTTTTATGAAAAAAACACATTCATAGGTTTTATCTATTTATCCTAAATTTCATCAATATAATGTTGTCGTTTTATATATATTAAGCAACAAAACCAGTTTGACCTCCTCTTTGATCTAGAATGGGAAGTTTCAACTTCAGCTTATAAAATTTTCGCGAAACTCTTGCTTTCCAAATGTTCTAACAGACTGTTTGAAAGATGGTGAATTGAGTTCAATTCACCTGTTTGGAACAAAAAAAAAAACGATGAATTGAATTCACATGTGAATTTAAACCCACTCTCTTTGTAAACTCAATTCACTGTATAATTAACATGAATTTAATTCCAAAGGCTAGATCTATTCTTTTTTAAAGTTGAAACTAAATAATACTCACGACTTTTCCATGCGATTGCCCTGTTAAAACTGATTCTTTGCTTTCATCTGCTGTTCAACATCAAGGAATTGAAACATTTGCCTCCTCTTAGTTGACCGCGTAGCACTTTATTAAAAAAATAATTATACTATTAGAAGTTTTTTTAGCAAGAATATAAAATTCCTCTTTCTGCGACAATTTTTAAAAAATTTTAATTTCTAAATTTTTTAGTCTACTTTACATAACAATTTAACTTTATTTTAATTTAAATTGAGTTTAATTAGTTTAGGTCGAATTCAATAATTATGGGTCTCATTATATTTATATTTTGATTTTCTTTTTTTTCATTTTAATAATTAACTTTTTTGATGATATTATTTATAATGAAATTGATGTTTATAAGTTGTTCTATGTAAATGTGAATGTTTATTGTTTAATAAGATTATTTTTTAGTTAAGAGTAAATGTGTCATATGAAATAATTGAATTTATTTTGATTTTGTTCCAAACAATATAATTGAATTCAATTCAATCTCATTAATGTAATTGAATCCAATTCGTTAATGAATTCAATTCGAAAGTTTCTAAACAACCCGTAAGTGTTATTATGTTCCAAGTTATTGCTGCAAAGATGACAAAAATATTCGGCTCGACTTAATTCAATTGAGTTAAACATGTTAGCAAGTTCGATTTGATTAATTTTTAAAACAAATTAAAATTTGTAAATTGAATTTAAATATGTTAATTTAAAATAATATTATTTTAGGTTCTAAACTTCAAAATTTGGACTATCAACCGTCAACTAATGCAAAAGAATAATCTGACAGTTCATAGATTTCACGTTGGGAACTAGTAAGGCGAATTTGTGTCGTTTTATATGGAATCCTGTAAGCAAAACTGAGAAAAAAATGACGATCGATGCATGCAGAAGAAAAGAAAAAAAAGGAGGGAAGTAACCAATTAAATATAGAAACTTCAGTCACAAACTCACGAGTCATGACAGAGAATCTAATCTAAAAGTAAGAAGAATCCTTAATATAATCTTAACCCAAATCAAGGATTAGTAAAAGAGAGAAGCATCAAATTACTACTGTGAATGAAAGCTAGTGTCATCCTTCCTGAATTTCCCCTTTCTAGAAGAACGATATGATTTGGAACCCTACCTAAGTTGGAGAAAGGAACAATAGAAAGCAAGAGGACGAACCCTACCTAAGTCAATACCTCTAGAGCTTCGGCAACAGAAGTCATAATTTGAGAAATTTTCAGTTGTGACACAACAACGTTGAGTGGTTTGATAGATTAGTTAA
This sequence comes from Erythroxylum divaricatum, assembly GCA_025434745.1. Classification (NCBI taxonomy): domain Eukaryota; kingdom Viridiplantae; phylum Streptophyta; class Magnoliopsida; order Malpighiales; family Erythroxylaceae; genus Erythroxylum; species Erythroxylum divaricatum. Next base: position 28,598,792 of record JANTPM010000007.1, read on the forward strand.
CTCTGTATAAGCTTAAGTTGTAAGATTTTTTAAATCTACCTACTCTTGCTATTATAGAGATTGTGGTTCATTTAATGCATTAGCCCTTCATCATGTACACGTTATTGCCCATGCTTCCGAACTTCTTACCCTGTGATGGGCAAAGGTGTTAAAGCGCTTTAAAATCAAGTTTGGGTCCCTATCCTCACATAGCACAAAAAGCAGTACACCATCGTATCTTGCAAAGGAAGAGGCTAAAAGATTCAAAACTTAGAGACATTTCTGGATCATCAGCTGAGCAATGGCTGGAGGTATGTCTATCCATTATTCTTCCGTTGCTATATACATGGTTAATATGCATGTATCTTATTTACACGTAAATCTTGTTGTCTTTTGAGATGCATGCCATGTATTGTTGATTTACATTTAGTATCAGAGCCATTACTGTCTCTACCTTGCTTATGAACCATGGAAAAATTGTCTTTGTTATGCTTTGTTCTCGTTGTTTTCCGTCCGTAAGAGATGAGCTTGATGTTATTGAATATTTCAACGGTTTTTGTAGATGATAAACGGTTTTTGTAGATGAGCTTGATGTTGTTGAATATTTCAACGCTTTTGTAGATGATCAACATTAGAGTCGTGTATTGATACTCCATGAAGCACCCATCGATGATAAAATCTTGTAGAGAGGAGGGACGACAATGACTGAAGGTGATGGCTTTGGACGTTGCCATCCGAAGGTGATGGCTTCGGACGTCACCATCCATACAACATTGCATGGATGGTTCTCCAATGTCTCACACATGTCAGCTGGTAACGCCGACCTTCATCTACCTCCTAGCATCCTCTGCACATCTTCTGCATCGAGTTGGAGCCGGGTCACACCCGATTTGGCTGGAGGTTGAAGACGACTGTTGATTTTTTTTTTTGAAAATTTCATTAATATTGATTATGTTAACATTAGTGATTAATTGGGTTAATCAAGACCTAACCCATTATGTTGTGATTTTAATTATAAAATCATTTTGGTGTTATTATTTTATGAAAGTTTTTAAATTTGTCTGTCTAATATTGGAATTAAAAATTTGACATACAAGTAATACTTGTTTAATTATTTGCACAAATTACTTGTGATTAATTGAAAAATTGTGTATAAATTTATGATCATTATACATGCAAAATTAGATTAAATAATTTGTGCATTATTATTTGATTTATTTGCATTATTTATTTATTGAAGCAAATGTTTAGGCTTAATTTAAGCTTAAGATGATATGAGTGATTAATATGAATTTAATTAATTGAGAGTAGCCATAATATCTCAAATTAATTATAATTATATATTTAGTTTTAAGATAACATTAAATCATTAATTGTAATTAATCATACATGATATGATAAAATCTACCCACAGAAATTTTTTTATACTTGTATGATTAATTAGGATGAAATATTAGATTATATTTCTTAATCTACCCACATGAATTAAGAAAAGGAACATAGTTCAATAGTTTTGTTGTAAAGTTTTGGATGAATTTAATTGAGTAGAACTTTAACCCACAGGCAAGTCTTATGTCACTAGATTCATCTGTTAAATGCATGATTTACATTGATAAACCATGAATTATTATTGGTCTCGAATTATATATACAAATATATATTTTTTTATTTCTTAATTTGTAGTTACTCAGACTGTGAATATTTATGATAAGTGTGATATTCCCGAATTGAGAGGTGACAACTATAATGTGTGGAAAGAGAGAATTCGGCTTCATTTGGGCTGGATGGATATAGACTATGCTATTAGAAAGGATGAACCACTAAGTATAATAGAAACCAGCACTCCAGACGCTGCTGTTTTTTATGAAAAATGGGAGAGATCTAATTGCCTCTCCGTGATGTTCATAAAGACCAAGATATCTGCTAGTATTTGTAGTTCTATCGAACATCGTAATAATGTCAAGGATCTGTTAAAGGACATTGATGAGCAATTTGTTACCTCTGATAAGGCTTTTGCCAGCACTTTGATTATTCAGTTGTCATCCTTGAGGCTCACTAGAATAAAGGCTGTTCATGATCATATTATACGTATGAGGGATATGGCGACTCAGTTGAAAGCATTAGAGGTTACTATGTCAGAATCTTTCCTGGTGCATTACATTCTGTGCACTCTGCCCTAACAATACGATCCTTTCAAAATCTCTTATAACATGTATAAGGACAAGCGGTCAATCAATGAATTGTGCAAGAAGAGGAGAGGTTGCTGATGGAAGAGGGTGAAAGGGTGAATTTTACCGTTTCAGGAAAGAAGAGATAGGATGATGTCAAAAATAAGGGAAAAGGCAAAATGTCTCCTTAGTTCGATATCAAGAAGCCATCAAGGTGTTTCTTTTGCAAGAAGAAGGAACACATGAAGAAAGACTGCGCTAAATTTAAGAATTGATTCGAGAAGAAAGGTACTCAAATTTCAATTGTTTGTTATGAATCTAATATGGTTAATGTTAATTATAACAAATAGTGGATTGATTCTGGTTCTACAATCCATGTTTCAAATACCTTGCAGGGTATGCAAAACCTAAGGAAGTCGGTGGGAAGTGAACAATTCATCTATTCAGGAGGCAAGACGAGTTTATATGTGGGAGCCATTGGCACTTGTAGTTTGGTTTTGAGTAGTGACTTTATTTTCTGTTTGTAAAGACCTTTTATGTTCCAAATTTCTCAAGAAAATTGATTTCTGTATCAAGAATTGTACTTTTTGGTTTTCCCTTTAGCTTTTCAGATTTTAGTTTCAGTTTATATAATAGATCTGAAGTTATTGATTATGGTATATTATCTGATGGTCTGTATTCTATTCAGTTAAAAAATGATGATGCCTATAATTCAATGCATGTCACTGTTGGATTGAAATGATGTGTTGTGAATGAAGAATCCTTTATGTTATGACATCGTAGATTAGGACGCAACTCCATTGAGAGAATTAAGGGTAGAACTGTAGATTATAACACATCTCCATTGAGAGAATTAAGAGATTAGTAAATGAAGATGTACTTAGTACTTTGGATTTTATTGATTTTGAGACTTGTGTGGATTGCATTAAAGGTAAGCAAACTAACAATTCTAAAAGGGGTGCCAAGAGGAGTACAAATATGTTAGAAATCATACATACAGATATTTGTTGTCTAGATATGGATACAAATAGTCTGAAATACTTTATCACCTTCATAAATGATTATTTGTAATATATGTATCTCTACTTACATCATTCTAAGGACAAAGCTTTGGATGCCTTTAAAATATTCAAGACAGAGGTGGAGAATCAATGTGAAAAATTGATTAAGATCGTGAGGTTAGATAGAGGTGGAGAGTACTACTACACTGAAAGTAGATAAGCTCCTGGTCCTTTTGTGAAATTTCTTCTGAAATATAGGATTATTGCCCAGTACACCATGTCTGGTTCTCCGAATCAGAATGACATAGCAGAAAGAAGAAACCAAACTTTAATGGACATGGTATGAAGTATGAGGAGTAACACAAAACTTCCTCAATTCCCATGGACTGAAGCTCTAAAGATTGTTGTGTATATATTAAACCGGAATCCAACCAAGGCTATCTCAAAGACACCTTTTGAGTTATTTAAGGGTTGGAAACTGAGTCTAAGGCATATAAGCATTCGGGGATGCCTGTCTAAAATGAGAATTTACAATCCACAGTAGAAGAAGCTAGACCAAAGGATCACTAGTAGGTATTTCATTGGATATACTGAAAGGTCTAAGGGGTATAAATTTCATTGTCCATCTCACAGCACTAGAATTGTGGAATCAAGAATTGTAAAATTTCTTAAGAATGACTTGATCAATGTGAGTAGTCACTTTCAAGACATAGTTTTTAAAAAGGGTCATTATGAAGCTCAACCCTCTGGTTCAAGTGATAGATTGATTGTCATACACCTTCCTCAAGTTGAAACGGGTGTTGGACAACCAATTGCTGAAGTTCGACAAGTTGTTAATACCAATCCAGTAGATCAAGTTGTAAATAAGGAATAATCAAAAATTATTGAGCAACCAGTTGAACAACAGGTTGAGCAACAAGTTCTTCGTGAGGATGAGATACAACATCGAGAAGATCTACTAGGGTTAGAAGGTGTGCAATACCTAGTGATTATATAGTATATCTACAAGAGTCAGATTACAACACAAGATGCACTTGCTAGTACGAGTACATCTGAAAATTCTTAATTGGCTAGTTATAAATAGCCCCACCCAGACTATGAAACAAAGGATTATATTGGACTTACCTACACTGAGGAATTGACGGTGATTCTCAAATATCGCAGATGGGGGGTTGACCCCCTTTTTGATTGTAATCCATGAGTTCTAAGGAATCGGACTTGTGGTACAATGCTATGAAGGATGAGATGGACTCTATGACATCTAATCAAGTCTGGGATCTTATTTGGCAAGATGGGATCTTACTGAGTTGCCAAATGGTATGAAAATTATTGGATGTAAATGGATATTTAAGAAAAAAAAGACTCACGAGGCAACATTGAGAGACATAAAGCAAGACTTATTGCTAAACGGTTCACTCAGAGGGAAGGAATCAACTACACGAAGACTTTTTCTCCTGTATCTAAGAAAGATTCTCTTCGTGTAATCATGTCATTAGTAGCTCATTTTGATCATGAGTTACATCAAATAGATGTGAAAATAATGTTCCTCAATAGTTAACAAGAGGAAGAGGTTTACATGAAACAACCTGAAGGATTCTCCTCTAGTGATGGTGAGCATTTAATCTGCAAGCTTAATAAATCTCTAAATAGATTAAAACAAGCCTCTCAACAGTGGTATTTAAAATTCCATGAGGTTATCACTTCATTCGATTTTGAAGAGAATATAATGGACCAATGTTTATACTAGAAGGTCAGTGGGAGTAAGACTTATTTTCTTGTGTTATACGTGGCTGACATTTTACTTGTGACTAATGATAAGGGTTTGCTATATGTGGTGAAACAATTTCTCTTAAAGAATTTTCATATGAAAGATATAGGTGAGGCATATTATGTTATTGGCATAAAGATCTATAGAGAAAGATCTCGAAGTATTTTGGGTTTGTCTTAAGGGACCTATATCAACAAAGTTTTAGAGAGATTTCTGATTAAAGATTGTACACCAAGTTTAGCACCCATTGTGAAGAGTGATAGATTCAGTTTGAATTAATGTCTGAAGAATGATTTTAAGCAAGAACACATGAAGAACATTCCATATGCTTTAGCTATTGGAAGCCTTATGTATGCTCAGGTCTACACCATACCTGACATCGCATATGCTGTTGGAATGTTAGGTAGATATCAGAGTAATCTAGGTGTTGACCACTAAAAAGTTGTAAAGAAGGTTATAAGATATCTTCAGGGCATAAAAGACTGCATGCTTATGTATAGGCAAGCTGAGAATCTGGAAGTAGTTGGATAGTCTGATTAAGACTCTGCTGGCTACATTGATTCAAGGAAATCAACATCTGGTTATGTTTTCACACTAGCTGGTGGAGCTATATCTTGGAGAAGTGTCAAGCAGACCCTGATTGCTACTTCCACTATGGAGGCTGAGTTTGTATCATGTTTTGAGACCACCTCGCATGGTGTATGGTTGAAAAGTTTTATATCTGGGCTTAGAGTTGTTGATTCAATTTCTAAGCCATTAAGGTTGTATTGCAACAACTCAACTGCGGTCTTTATAGCTAAAAATAACAAGAGTGAAAGTCGAAGTAAGCATATCGACATTAAGTATTTAGCCATAAAAGAACGTGTTAAGGAAAGAAAAATTGTCATAGATCACATTAGCACTGTTTTGATGATTGTGAATCCTTTAAATAAAGGCATGCCGCCTAAGCAGTTTAAGGATCACATAGTGCAAATAGGACTTGGTTCTATAAAGTGATTTTTGTTGTACATTTGTTGCTTCAATGGAACTCTTGTTTAATTTGATATTTTCTTATATGTTTTTGTGCACACATATATTTGATTGGTTTTGAGAATATCATTTAATTTGGACCTAGATTGAACATATGGTTTATTCATTAAGTTTAAGGGCTAGTAATGAGAAATTTTATATATGTAATACATGGAAGATTATATTCACTATAAGAGGACCAATCGCTATGAGTCATACATTTGATTTCTTGTTATGTTTGGTGTTGGGTTAAATGGACCAAGTGGGAGAATGTAAGATTTTTTTATATCTACCTACTCTTGCTACTGTAGAGATTGTGGTCCATTTAATGCACTTCATCACACACGCGTTATCGCTCATGCTTCCGAACTTCCTCCTCTGTAATGGGCAGAGGTGTTGAAACGCTTTAAAATCGAGTTTGGGTCCCTATCCTCACATAACACAAAAAGCAGTACACCATTGTATCATACAAAGGAAGAGGCTAGAAGATTCCAAACTCAGAGACGTTGCTGGATCATCAGCTGAGCAATGGTTGGAGGTATGTCTATCCGTTATGCTTTTGTTGCTATATACATGGTTAATATGCATGTATCTTATTTACACGTAAATCTTGTTGTATTTTTGAGATGCATGCCATGTATTGTTGATTTACATAAGTTGCATCATATTAGGAGGCTAATGACACTCTTTTAAAAGGACTTGTATCTCATGAATCTAGAGGTAAGGTTGGCATTAGGATAGATGGGTCCAACCTCCTTTACGTTGCTTGAACTACTTCTAAGTTTAGTAAATTCAATTTTTTTTTGTTAAGTTCAAATCTAGATAAAAATGCCATCCTTATCTAATAATTAATAAAATTAATTATATTAGAATTTTATGTTATTTAATTATTTTCATTTCAATTCTTATATTTTGAAGATTGTTATTTGCTTCGGTTAACATATAATTCGTTTGACTGTATTCCATTAATTTTCTTATTTACTTATAAATTTTTAAATAATATTAAATTTAAATCTAAAATTTTCAATATTATCTCTTTTGAAATAACTAATTTACTTCAAAATTAATTAGTTCATCAATTAATATACCATTACACTATCAAAACAATTATACCATAACATGTACTAATCAAGCTTATACATAGTTAAATTAGAGTTTCAATCTAATAGAGACAGACGATTCGATATCTCTTTTGGTAGAAAGCAAGAGACGTATAGACTCAGAAATAAAACACAATTGTTTTTTTTTTATTTCCTTTTCAAAAAGATCATTTGGTCAATCTGTCATAGAATTTCAGCGAAAACCGATATAGAGCTATACACAATGATTCTGGGTCGCGGCTAAAACTGTAACCAATCGAAAGGTATGTACACATAAGTTTATTATTCTATAGTTATTTACGTCCTAAGTAACTTTCAATTTATATGGGTAGAATTTAAAGTCCTTATTTTTATAATTGGCATTTTTCTCGGGTGCATATAATAATTTACTAAATTATATAATTTAAATAAATTACTTAACAAATTAATAATTTAAAATTAAGTGACGGTCTCAATTCATATAATAAAGTTTGAATATGTAAATTTGACAAATTTTGATCCAAGTGTAGACGGATATAAGAAGTCAATAAGTCAAATTGAAGTTGATATAATGGTCTAAAACAACGTTCTGGTTTCTCTAGTAATTGGCCTATGCTAACTAGTCAGGAGGCCTCAACTTTCTGACTCTCTAATTTCTTCAGGAACCTAGACAGGGGTTATGACTGAGACACAACATTGTATCGAGTATATTCCTATTGTCTTATACGAAACATATAGATTCCAAGTTGACAGGAACGGCCACTTGTTGCCTACCTCACCATCGTCTCTATATAACCTGGTGCTATGTTTTATCTTTTCAATCATCAGACCT
>JANTPM010000007.1:28658649-28674114 GCA_025434745.1 Erythroxylum divaricatum
TATTGTTTGGGACAAGAGTAGTCCGAAATGGTTTGAAGCATATCTTTCAAATCACTGAACCAAATTAGATGATTTTGGTATCAATGGAAACATAAGACATAGGGGAACATGTTTCTAGAAGAAAGTGTTACAAAATTACTTTAGTATTAGGGTCAAAAAAGAACATGTAAAGTTTACCCGAAATGATGTTTTTATGGGAAAATCTAAAAGTGAGTAAGGGGTTATGACTTGTAATTGCAGTGGTTTTTTTAAGTCATAAACTTAAATATAAATCATATTTAAGTGAGTCTTAATAAAGGAAGTGGATAAGTAGATAAGAAATGGACAATTGTCCAAGCTATAAAGTTAAGATTTTTATTACCCTTGAAAGACAAACTGTTGTCCTTGTCTTTATCCTTCTTGAAGCTTCTTTTACTAGTTTTTCTTAAACACAGAGTTTCTCATCAAATCTACACCATAATGAAATCTTGGTTTTTCCTATCCATTACCACTCATACGTTGTTATTTCTTTCTTCTACCAAAAAAAAAGGAACCCTCTATCAACTATCAAGTTGATGTACGTGGTTGTATGAGGGATTAGGGTTACGTGATTGTTGCAGATGTTGGATCTTTAAACAAGTAAGCTTGTTATGATTATGCATTTTTTTTATGAACTGAAGCATGCATCGTGAGTTCATTGTAAAATAGTTCGGAAATAGTAATATTTATATTTGTTGGAAAGTGAGTGAGAAAATTGGGGTATGCCGTATTTGTTGATTTTCTGTGGATTTGATGACCAAAATGTTATGAGATAGTGTTAAACTAATTTTGGAGTTGAAAGATCAACTAAAATGCGTATGTGATGATGAGAACAGAAAAATTTGGAGAAATGATTATGTGAATGCTCTGTTCATGTTGATGTTTTCATTGTATATATATATATAACACTATTAAAATAAATTTAAAATTGAGAGATAAGTTTATGGTGATGTCTGGATATGAGAATGAATGTTTTAAAATGAAAGTTTGAGGAAGAAATGAAGAAAATGCAAAAGTAAAAAAAAAGGAAACTTGAAGAATACGTGAGTGTTATTTTCTATTTTTGATGATTGTGAAATATGGTAGATTTTGGTTTGGTTGTGATATGTTGAGCTAAAATGAAATAGGAATGAAGAGGAAATATTGAGTTTTAAGCAGAAAGTTGATAGTGATATATACATATTTATATACTCTATTTTCCTCTTTACTAGTCACATATGGGATTATATTGGTAAATTAGTGAATGAGTTATTGATATCAAAGTACCAAAGGATTGAGGTTGTGATTTAAAGAATTGATGAGTGATTAAGTTATGAAATTGGTAAAGTGCCCGAGATTGTCATTGAGCATACATTGTACATAGTCCATTTATACAATTGTGTATAAATAAATGCTTATAAGTATGCCATTATTAATGTGCGTGCAACGTGTGTTTTGTATAAATGGATTGTGCAGGTTAAATGTCCTTCATTTTTTGTGGCTTCTCTTCTCTTCTTCTTCTTGATTTAATCCACCCACGTTGAACCTCTCATCTTCCATTTACTACTCCTTCACCTTGCTCTTTCTTTCTTTCTCGCCAAAAACCCTTCTCTACCGCTATAAGAAGGTGAAGATCGTGTATATTGGTAGAGCTAGGGATTCTTGGTGATATTAAAGATGTTTGAAGAGTTAGAAGCTAAAACAAGTAAGTTAAATTTTGTTCTTCATGTGTTGTTTTAAATGAAGCATATATGATGATAGTTCAATGGTAAATGATCATGAAAAAGGAGTTGAGTATATGCTAGAACGTTGGTGAAGAAATGAATGTATGCATTTTGATGTTTTGTTTCACATGAATGCTAAATAATGGATTAAGAATTGATTTGTGAATCTTATTGAGTTGAATTGGAGTAGAGAATGATGAGTAAATGAGGTTGAAAGGATGATCTTAGTATAAGATGTGATTGGGAACAATCTGAACTGAAGTTGTTGAAAAATTGGTTTTGTTTCTGTGTAATTTTGCCACGGAAAACTTTTGAAAATTCTCCACGGCTAATTTGAAGACTAGCAGGATTTCTTTAGGGTAACGTTTGTCGCGGCAAACTCTGGGTTTCACCATAGCGAACTTGTGAAAATGTCGTGAGAATTCCTCTGTGGAGGAGTTCACTTTTCTCTACACTTAATATGGTTCAGTATTTTGGGCATATCTTCTTCTGTAGTTATCCAAATGAATTGATTCTTAATTTGAAGTAAACTAGAGACATAGGGATACAAATGATCTGAAGAAATCAAATTCTTAATCAGACTCTAAGAACTTTAATTTCTGGGTGAAAGTTGGGTATAAGGTACTGTCTCAGAACAAAAGCAGTCCAAAACTATTTGGAGTATAACTTTCACAATACTGAATCAAAATGAATGATCTTGGTGTCATTAGAAACATAAGACATAGTAGAAAAATTTTATAGAAGAAAGTGTTCCCAAATTCCCCCATTTTTATTGCATAAATGATCAAAAATAGTAGACTCGAAAGTCAGTTTTTGGGAAAAATCTGAAATTTTGATCAATGAGTTATGAATTGTGATTTTAATGGTTTTATTGGGATCTAGACCATAAGTATACATGGTATGTATGTGAATTGGAAATAAAAATGTTTACATGATAAGAATAATGGATAGATACCCGGGATTATCATGAACATGCATTGTACATATTCCACATACACACGTGTGCATAAATGAATGCTTATAATTGTGCAAATATTAATGTGTGTGTGCATTATGTGTATTGCATAATTTTGATGTGCAGGATAAACGTCTGCATTCAAATGTTTCCAAATCGTTGAAGCTAGTCCTAATCTGGAGCGTACTGTAAATAGACCTAGGTGGTCTCATTTCATTGTTTGTTTTGTTTGGATTTTGTATTGATTGACTACTGGATGCTCATATGAATGTGGCTAATTGTGTTGAATTCCGGACAGAAGGTCTGATAATTGTGAAATGCCAATGAGATATTGAAGTGTTGTTTGAATGTAAATGTGACGAACTATGTGCTTCATTGATATGATTGATAGAAAATGTGAGATGCAATCCATACATGAATGCGTGATTAAATAATGAGAGTTGTGATCAGAATAGTCACCGATCTGAGCTTAAAACTCAAAGTGTGAAAAGAGCCTCGAACTCAGAAAGTGATTCAGAGCCTCAGGCTTAACGTTTATGAGCCCTATATGGGACAATTTAGGCACTCGGTCACAAAAAAGTAATAAATAGAAAGTAGGTCTCACGTGTACTGCATATGCATACTATGAATGATTAAAGTGCATTGATTATGAAATGTGAAATGTTGTGAATGTGAACTATGTGTTATGTGACTGGGTGAGCCATCGATGATGGTCACTCAATGAATTCGTAAAATTCACCAAAATTTGTAAATAGTTTTCAGGCTCAGAAGAGTATCTCGTTAGACAAACGGGAGTTTACCTACTGCATTCAAGTATAAGGTAGAGGTTGGGATCAGTTGACGTCTGCATTGTATTTCTTTATTTTCATACTAAATTGTATATTCCGCAAATTTTTGTATCTTATGTGTTCGAATAGTATGGAATGTACTAACTTTTGAAATTAGAAATGTTTTGTATTAATAATGGACCCAAATGGCTACCAAAAATTATGATGATTGTATTAGTGTGACTTAAAAAGTTTTTGATTAAAATGGGCCATTTCGATTATTGAATTCTGCATATGCGTATGTAAATTTTGAAGATTTTATACTGAGTTTCAAGTGTTTAACTGACTGAATGTGCTAGCACGCCATCCTCGCGAGGCACGGACTCGGATATCACGAAGGATGTCAGGCACGTGTCTTGCGGGAGTGGGTGTTACGAAATCCATCAAGTCTTGGGGCTTTATCTAGGTAGATGGGAAACAAGGTAGTTTTAATTTCATCTCTTGTAATCTGCTTAGTCAGCTCTTGTTTATCCTAATTTGGGATGGTTTTGATAAGTCTAATGATATATTTTGTGTAGTTTGGGTTGAACTAAGTTGTTTCTTGAAAAATTAAAAAGATTCCACCTTTATTTTCTCTTGTTCTGCTTAGCTTGGATAGAGTTTAGATAATATTTTATGCATCTCTCCTCATCTTTAACTTGAACCATTCTAGATTTCTGCCTCAACTGTGAGTTGATGTATTATAGTGCTTCATTGTACTTTTTAATCAAGTCTACTTCCTTAATTTTCATTGTTTTATCCCTAAGATCTTCTATGACCTTTTTATGGCACTCCTTTAAAAGTTAACTACTTTTCCCTCATCATTGGATCATTATAACTTTCAATTATTCTTTGAGGTTGTTCTTGAAGACAATAGTAGTCTTGGGAGTCTTGTATACTAAATTTTATCCCTTCTTGAACTGCTTCTCTAAACTTTAGATATTTCAACAATGAATTAAAGGATCTAAATGAGGCCTTCCCCTTCACTTCTTCCGTATCACATCCAATCCATATTGGGTTCTGATTTGAAGTAATATGTTCTCCAAAAATAACTAAATCGAGGGGAAACTTCTATAATCATTGTGCATTCACTAAACTTCTATTAAGCTTTTTCATTAAGAACCATTTCCCTACCTACTTATTACTCCAGGTGAATATACTGCCATAATTTCCCAAGTCTAATAATCTGTTAAACTTTACAGAAACCTTTCCTTTTTTTTTATCAAAATGCCAATTAAGGCTTTTTCCAAGCCTTCACTACACCAACCATGTTAAATATAACTATGCAATTAGGAAACCAAGACAAGCAACCCCAAACCCTTCGATAGAACAATTTCCCCCTTTAAATGCATCTAACAACATTAACCTTAACCACTCGATACCAAACAAACTCAAGCTCAACCAATGCCTAATATAGCCTTAAGGAAGGCATTTTGGCTCTCCATTGTTGGTGACACAAACACATCTAGCAACTTGAGGTATGTTCAATCCAATATGGAGGAGCTTATCTCTCCTCCTTTAGAAGTACCCCAGATGGTAACAAAGAAGTGGTGCATATATGTGATATGTTATTTTCTAGCGAAAAGACTTGTTTGTCTAATTGTATAAAAATGGGCTAATATTGCCTGGAAAAAATTTTGGCTTAGAAAGTTTGTTAGTGAATGAGGATGAAATGTTTGTTTTCAAATTTAACTTAGAGGAAGGAATTCAAAAAGTAATCAAAGCAAGTCCTTGCCATATATAAGCACACCTTATTTTTGCCAAGAGATGGCTTTTATGTATTAAATTAGACAAGAGTATGCTAGAAACCATCACATTACGGGTGAATTTCACAAAATTCTATTGGAGTATGGTCAGCTGAATGTATGAATAATATTTCAAGGAAGCTTAATAGACTTATTGAATTGGATGATAGCACTGCAATGATGAAGAGAATAGGTTACGCTAGAGTATGCATAGATATTAAAATGAACAAAAGGCTACATGAAGTACTGAAAAATATAAAGTTGAACAGTGATGGGGCGCTTGAAGAAGATACAATTAAGGTTATTTATTTATGGAGGCCTAAGATTAAAGACTAGAAACAAGTCTGGAAGCTAAAAGAAGGGAAGAAATCTTACCAAAGGGGGTGATTGAGTTAGTTGGAGGCAATGAAAGAACGACAGAGGCTCTCAAAAACAGATAAAAAACACCAGTGCAATAAAAGAACACATATGATACAATTACTAATAAGGGGGAGGAATATTGATGGAAGGTGAAGGGGAAGCCATATTTGACAGCTTAGAGGTTGTTACCCCAGTTAAGGAATAAGGTGAAACCTCTTATGATATGTATGATGCTATAGGAAGCATACCCATAGAATTTGGGAAAAGATATAAGAGGAAGAATCTTGTAAAGGTAACAAAAAGATGCAAATATTAGAATATTAGAGGCCTTAATGCCCTAAATAAACAACTAGCTGTTAAGGATCATATTAACCTTGAGAGGCCTGGTTTTGTTGGTTTAGCGGAAACCAAAAATAAAAAAGGAACAAATTGATAGATGCTTATGGGTTTTAAATAAGAATTGGAGCATCTTGACAAACCACAATAGCCACATACAATGGTAGAATTGTTGTTAGCTTTAATCCTGACAAGGTAAAGTTAATCAATTGGTATTGTATTGACCAAATGATTCATTGTGAAATGTTAATGACTGAATCAAGAACTCCAATGGAAATATTAGTAGTGTATACTTTTAATTGAGTCTTTCAGAGAGTCTAGTTGTGGGATGAAAGATCAATCGTAGAATAAATTACCCTTGGACCATATTGGGAGATTTCAACTGCATACTAAATTCAAATGAAGCAATGGGAGGAAAGAAATGGTCTATCTAGAACTACAAAGATATTAGATCCTATTTAGTACAATCGAAATTTAATTTGAACTAATTATAATTTCATTAAAGTTTAGTTGAAATTAGAATTTTATTTAATTAAATTACTAAAATATTCAAAGTTATTATAAATAGGCTGAGGATCCAAGGGAGCCAATAGTTTTTTTCTAACCTTCTCTATAACAGTTGTAGAGTTATTTGAAGTCAGTCTGTAGATATCGTTAAAGGTTAGAATATGTGCAGTTATGATAGTTAAGATGAGTTAATTTGAAAAATGACTTGAAGGAAATGTCCAAAAAAAATATTAATTTTCACGATAAGATACGAACTACGATTTATGTTTTGTGTTAATCATATAATAGATTTAAAGAGATTTTAGGTTTTGAGAAATTGAATAAAATGTTTGTATTTATTTTACCATAGACATGATCAGATCTTGCCTTCATTTCCTAATTAAAAAAACTCCAATTAAATGACAATAAACTATTGCGATTGGTTCATTGAACACAGCTTGGAGCAGAAGATGACTACAACAAACATCATAATTATTAGGGAAAAACATGATCTTGAGATTAGGGAGACGAAGAGAAATGAAGCCCACTGACTCTAGTAAACCGTAATAACATATATAATCGTTTCTTTGATAAATACAGAGCAGAGTATAATGTGGATCAGCAAAGACAAAAGCCGAAGATGTGTTTTTTAACTTTTCTTCTTGGAGTCGGTCCTAGCAAACAAGCGAAGAAGCACTTTGGACTGGACAAAAATTAAAATATTTAACTTGAAGTTTGATACGACGATTGAATCAAGGCATTAATTGCGAGTGAGAGATGCCAAGTCAAATGAGGACACCACCCCCTTCCTAGATACAAGTAATTTACTTCGAGCCACGCAAATACTCAAAAAGAATTCATTGAAAGAACACTTCATTCTACATACTCAAATACTACCAATTTTGTCACATGAAGTGCATCTTCACATCACCTTCTGCCGAGTAGCGAACTGGCACACGTATATTTTTACATATGCTTACGTGGTGCAAAACTAGTCTAACTTCTTCCTTCTTTTGCTACTTTATATATACAATTTTATGTAAAGAGGAACTTATAATTAGTATGCATATATCGATAACAGAAAACGTAAAAGTTACAAAGATGAAGTGAAAACAAAGAAGTCATAAATAATTAATAGATAGACGTGATGCCGTGATTATTAATAGATACAACATATGTTCGGAACTTGAAAGAGATAGCTTGGAATTGAAGTTGCTCCTTTGGGTATATCTGTTTTCTATCAGGGGATATACTGATTATGTTATCTTTAAATGTAAGTTTCTCTTCTTCTTCTTTATACCTAAGTTGCGGAGTTAAAATGATTAATTCCGCAGACTCGTTAAATTTATCCCAAGTCTTTAGAATCAGATTTCTTATTTCAGTTATAATATTTTTATTACATTCTATTAAATTTTATCTGCATGTTTATGTTAATTTTTATAAATAAGATTTAATAAAATAAAATTAAGAAAAAATAAGCTTGAAGAGAGGATTACACATGCCCCAACTCCCAAACCGACATCTGATTGCAACATAACCCCAACGCCCAAACCGACATCTGATTGCAACATAATTACACTTTTTATTCAGATCATGGAACCTGTCTAATGCACAACCTGAAAAGGCTAAAATCTAAGTGATTAGAGAATCATTTTAGGTACTACTGATTTGATTTGATTTGATCAAAACTGAGAGATGTCCACCTCAGCAACAGTATGTAATCATTAGTAACATTTTCACCTTGGCCTTTTGAAGAAACTGCTAGTTAACGGTGATTGAGTTAGAAGAACACAAGCCTGTTTACTTTTTCTGGGGCTTTTAGTTTACACGTGCAATCTTCTAATCAAATAAGCGAAAAGACTAATATTGCTGTGATATCATAGTATACTCCAACAACATTGTTGGAAGGCACAAAAAGACGTGTGCCCCATGGAAAAAGAATACAATTAAACTGAGATACAATACAACTAAGCTTCCACCATCTTTTCCTTTTTATAGGGAATCAACACTTATATTATATAGGCAGTTGCAGAGATGTAACAGTCTAATTTTTGACTCCCCTTAGTCCCCTTAGTTTCCTTTTCTGTTCGACTTCAAGTTCTTATGCGGGCACTTTACCTAGATCTATGAATAAATTGCAAGTGGGATCAATAGATATCATTGTGTCAGAAACGAATTTCTTTGATTGTAGTGATGTCGGTCAAGTGTTTCGGTTGCATGTGAAATGTGAGTCAGTCAGCTTCTACCATATGTAAGTAAACCTGTGCCAGTAGTATCTTGTTTTTGGTACAATGGATGAGAAAATCAAAAAGGCACTAAGTACGTGTTTTTTTTTTTCAAATTTTGGGGATGAATAATCACTTTTTTCACTACCAAAACTGTTTTTTTTTAAGTGAGTGTTTGACTGTAAAATCAAAAAATATTTTTTTTTATAGAAATGACTTTTTCAAAAACTAAAATATAACTTTTTTAGAAGCTCAAATTTGAAGTTTTTGAAAAAAGCACTTTTTCACGTAAATTTTTCTGAGCAATTAATGAGACTATTTTTTTGTCCCCTTTATCCTTATATTTTTTAATATAATTTTCAAAATATCTACAAAGACATCTTCACGTTTATTTTGAAATTCATATAATATTATTTGACATTTTTATATATATTAATATATATATATATTTTATATTAGTTTTACTTATATTATAATTAATATAAAAGATTTGATTAGATATATTTTCATTTATGTTTCATATGGTTTAAAATTATATAATAATTAATATATTATGCTTTGCATATTGTTTAATATACTTCAAATAATATTTATATGCATAAATAATTTTTATTACAAAATAAATTATAGTTAAAATTAAAAGTGTTCTTTATTTTTATATTGCCAAAGAGTCTATTGTATGAAACTTTCTTATAAAAGTTCTTTTTTTAATAACAATCAACCAGTCAACTGGTTTCTTAAAAAAGTTCTTTTTAAAAACATTCTCCTGATAAAAGCTTTATTAAAAAAATTATACTGATATAAGTTCATCTACACATACACTTATTTTTAACTCATTTGATGTGATGACAGATTGCATCAATCTAGATAAGATTTCTTTAAATGCGATAGCTTAAGAGGGTTATAATTTGATATAGATTACAAAACAAAACCTTTGAAATGATAGAAATTTAGAAGAAACATGTCTCGAGATAGAATCTTATTGAGAGATAGAAATATTATTGGTTGCAAGTTTGACTCTCGGAACAGGAGTTTTCCGGTGAAGTAAATCCTAAAACAAAAGAACAAAAGACCAGATCACGAAGCCCCCATCAACATCAGAATGAGAACTATCCCGAAAGATTCTTTCCTTTCCCACACATCAAAAATTAGTAAATACCCGCAGTAGTCAAACCTCATCAGCTTCTCCCTCCATGTGTCTCCCAACATTATCCCCGCCTGAATCGCTATGAACCCAACGCCATTCTTCACCTCACACCCAGAGTGTTCACTCGTAGGTGTCTTGTCTCGTCTAGTCACACCACATTATCTCCACCTCGTACTTTGTTTAGTCTCGTATATTGTCGTTTCATAGAATATTTAATCGTTAATCTTTAACCATAACATGGACAGACACTGGACTCTCTCTTGCTGTATTGCGTCTACGCGTTCCTTTCCTGCGTCATCTAACCACCACCTGTCACAACTAACTCGAGAGAATCAAGATCTTCTGTCTAATATTAACTTGTCTTATTCTATCTCATAAAATTTTAAACATTTATTTTATGAGACTTATATAAGACTCACATAAATAAATAGCTGAAATTTATTAAAAACAATAAAATACCATAATATTAGACAGGAGATTTGGACTCGCCTCAAAGAAGCCTTCCGAACAAAGAAAAAGAAACGGACTTATGGGAAGAGAGAAAAAAACAGACTATAGGCTTTTCACATTTGCCGTTGGACATGAAATCTTCTGTCTTAAAATTTGTGTACTAATCTTGTCTTATTAAATCTAAGCCATTTATTTATGTGGATCTCACATAAATAAATAGCTTAAATTTAATGAGACAGAGTTGATGTAAAAATTTTGAGACTGAAAGATCTTTTCCCTTGCCGTTGTCATTTCTTTTATCTAAATTATTGTTTTTATCTTCAGAAAATTGATTTAACTGAAAATGAGTTGATTGTTCTCTAGCTTAGGAGTTAAATAACGTTTTTGACATGATTTTTTAATTAAATCATTCCGCGTGCAACAAGTTTTGGCTGGTAATGGTCTTGTCCTTCCTTTAGCTAAATTAGGATTTAACGTGTACCGGCAAAAATTAGGAATGCCTAGCACCAAATGGTTTTGATATTTTAAGAATTTCTTGGTGATTACATTCTTAACCGATACGGTTTCAACACGAAATCATCAATTTTATTTAATTATAATGTTAAATTAGGAATAGGACAATAATAAGACCAAGGTTTTCATAATCAATCTTCTGTCCAATTTTATGATGTCTTATTATATCAAATAAATCTCAATTATTTATTTATGTGAATCCCACGTAAGTTCCACATAAATAAATACGAATTTTTGCATAAATAAATGACTAAAATTTTATAAAATATAATAAGACATCATAAAATTAAAATCTTGTCCCCTCGTAACCGGCCTTGAAAACAGAAGAGATTCTTCACCCACGTGGCCAAAATTTATTGGTTAGACCTCCTTATTTTTCTTATTTAAGTTTAAAATTTAATACTCGGAATATCCGAATATTACATTAATATTGTTCAAGACTGCAAGCAAGCCGCTTCCTTTCTGTTTCCTATTTATATTTTTTTCCTCATAAAAAAATAAAGGTCTCCCCTCTTTCCTATGACGTCACCTTTTCCCAAGCTCCGCTATATATACCCCCTCTCTCATCGTCTTCCTTGGTTTGAAACACAAAGCCATCTCTTCCCCTCTTTCGGTTAAGAACGTTCTTCGCTTAGTCTTTCCTCACTCTTTCAGTACGGTATCATGGTGTCTCAGAGCCACTCGGAGAAAGGATCAACCGCCGGAACTGTCAAATTTCTCTGTAGTTATAACGGCCGGATTCTTCCTCGTTCCGTCGACGGTAAGCTTCGTTACGTCGGCGGAATCACCAGAGTTCTCGCCGTCGATCGTTCTATTTCTTTTGCAGGTTGGGATTCCTTTTATATTTGTTGTTGCTTCATTGTTGGATT
Source organism: Erythroxylum divaricatum (assembly GCA_025434745.1). Classification (NCBI taxonomy): domain Eukaryota; kingdom Viridiplantae; phylum Streptophyta; class Magnoliopsida; order Malpighiales; family Erythroxylaceae; genus Erythroxylum; species Erythroxylum divaricatum. Next base: position 28,670,263 of record JANTPM010000007.1, read on the forward strand.
CAAATATTAGTATGAGAGGTATTGATTGACGCGTCGTTTCGGGTTATATAGAGTTGATGGTGAAGCTTGGAGAATTCTGTGGCTATTCCGTGGAACTGAGGTGTCAGTTACCGGACGGAGACTTGGAGACGTTGATTTCAATAAAATCAGATGATGAGTTGAAGATGTTAATGCAGGAGTATGATGTATTGTGTCCTGGTTCGAAGATCAAATCCGTTCTGTCTCCTCCTAAATCGCTTAAGACAGTCTCTCCTCCGTCGAGCGTAGACTTAAGTAATTCCCCATCTTTCGCCGCAGCCAACTATCGGCGGGTTCGAACACGGTCGCCGCCGGTTGGATATGGAGTTGGCGTTTACAGAGACGTCGCTACATCACGCTACTATTCACCAAGACTTATCTGCCGTGATCCTCGCTGCTGCGCGAATTGGCATTACGGCTAGAAAGTAGATCAAACCCCCAAATTGTCAGGGTTTTAAGAAAATATTAGAAAGCTATATCCTTCCTATTTTAGAAGGAAGCAAGTAGTAGTTCTGAATTCTCATAGCCTCAAACACCTATTGAAACATGGTTAAACAGACAAGGGGACTTTAGTATATACCCACAAGAAACCCTGAAGGAAAGAAGAATTGAACCAAAAGGATTGTATGATACTAAATTTGAGACCTCTTAAAGAAGAGCTTTTGGAATGCTTAATTGAATCACGGTGCTTGCTGATTTCGCCGTTCTTACTCTGTTTCCGATCGATACTTATAGGGTTCTGTGCAAATCTTTTTTTAAATACGTTAGCCAATCGTAGGGTCAATTGGAGTATGTGCCACTGATTATGGACACGTGGAATGGAACTAAGACAACAGGTGTGAACACGTCTATTGATTTGAATACTGCGCTGTTTACGCTTCAATGATGTCTTATTATGTTCCATATAATCTCAGCCATTTATTGATATAAAATTTGCATTTATTTATGTAGGACTCATATAAATAAATGACTGAAATTTATTGAACATAATAAAATACATTAAAATTAGACAGAAAATCTGAACTCTTATATTCTGCACTTCCACGTTTTAATCCATGTTTGGTTCGTGTTTCGCAGGTCAAGAAAAGGGCAGAATCCGTGTGTGAGAACAACTGAAAAATTAATGGTTAATTATACAGTACCTTTGATAATATATTGCCATATTTTACTAATCTTTTATAACAGTGATTTGACTGTATTTGATCTCGAAGGAAATGGGTGGCGGATTATGACTAATCGAGATTTGAATAATAAATAATAATAGCATTTTGAGTCATTTGCGGACAACTTTACCAAATTGCCCGGGAAACAAGCGAGAAATGGTGGAGCACAGGATTGTAAAACAAGTGCAAAAACCTAATAGAACATGGGTGGTTTATAGATTAAAAGGTTGCAAACTACATGTGCTCAAGGAATTGTTTAAAATGAGCGCAGGAAAGAAGGCAAGTCAGCTTCTTGTTACCTTTCGCCAGACTTCTGTTTTTCTCATGGGTGGACCGAAGCGATATAGTTCGTTGTGGGCTCAAACATTGCAGATACCTGGAGTTCAAGAAATTGCCCGGCGGTGATATATGTGTTATGCCACCAGACACGTTTAAACGACATGTCTCTGACCAATTCAACATGTCACCTGCATATAAACTGCAGGTGACATGAGATTGATGCATAATTTTTTTTGGTAAGAAATCATGTAAATTATGGCCAAAAGATCTTATTGTTTTACTTCCGATGTGCTACAGAAAAGGATGTTTGATTCGATCGGCTCATAATTCTGTCCTTGTGGGAACATGCTGAAGTACACGAAGATGCTTCTGATAGATAGGTGGCAACTTGTTGAGAAGGTTCTGAGTTCTGACACGTTTTCCAAAGTACATTGACGCTGGGCTTAACAAGGGAGGTGTACCGTGTATGGCTTTATTATTTGGATCACTGGAGGACAGGCGCTTCGATCCAACTCATAATTGTTTTGATGTATTCGTTGATTTGTCCCTTTATAGTTAAGAAACAAACGGGAAGCATGTCCTGATAACCACAGAAACCACGGAAGCCTCGTCTCTCTCCTCGTCTCTCTTCCAAGTTAATTCTCATATTTGGACTTTCTTATGCAATGGAAATGTTCCAGGAGCCAATTAAGAGTAACCACTGTCATTTCTTCAATAATACATACTCCCTCTGTTTTATAATAAGAGTCGTTTTAGAAAAATACATGCTTATTAAAAAAGTTAATAAAATTATAGATATTCCCTTATTAATACTTCCATAAAATTACCTTGGTAATCAACATCTTAAATGAAATTGTGAGAGAAATTGCCTTGAAATTGTGATCTATGTAATTAAGATGAGAGAGAAATGAAAGGTTAATTTTGGAAGAAAAATTATAAACATGCATATAAAGTCAAAAATGACACTTATTTTAAATAATTAAAATGTATCTAAAACGACTCTTACTATAAAACGGAGGGAGTAATTATCAACGTTAACATAGTCCTAATAAAGTACTGGTTCCCAAGGGAAGCTGGGATATTACTAAAATTCAGCGCAATTAACTTGAGTACGAGTTCTGATAATTATTACGAAATAAATCATCATCATCATCATCATCACATTCAGTTAAAGTCTTGCAATAAAATAAAGTCTGAAAAAGATTGATAGTATACAGTTTTACTCTTATATAGTACATTATTAAATAAATGTAAATGATAAACAAGTGTAACGATATTAAAATTTAGCACACTTAGCTCGAGTTCAAACAATTATTAAAAATATTATATAATTGGTTAATAAACTAAAACGTAAATAATATAAAATTAATTTTATAAAAATAACATATTGTTAACAAATTTCAATGTAAATTAATATTATACATATAACAGCAGTTTCTATGTCAAGTGTACAATAATAAACCATTATATAATATGTGTTACAAAATATGAAAGAAAAATAATAATATTAGACAATTTTTATTAATTAAAAATAATAATTTTATAATTAAAAATTAATCAAAATAAATAAGAGTATTTTATAAAATCACAAGTGTAGTGTAGTAGTATTATCTTCCACTCTCATAAGTAATCGTTTCTCTTTAGATATATGTCCACTTCTCCCCGTCAGTCAGTCTCTACGAAAAGACCAGGTTAGAATAGCAAAACCCCTCTCGTTTAGGTCTTAACGATTGCGTGTACACATGTATATATATATATATATACACCCGCTCCTGCAGTTAAAGAGCTCTTCAGCGCTTACCTCTCTCACTGGCACACTCTGAATGATGGATCCCAACCCGAAATTCTTCCCAATCCTATCTTACGTCATGGCCCGACTCCCTTCATTCGGACCCAAACCTTCTCCCACCACCGTCGACCAAGCCTTCGACGTAGAGCAACCACCGCTGACCTCTCCTTCCGGCTCACAACCCCCAATCCTTTACGAATTGCCCCATTTATCTGATCCGAAGCTCCTGGCCTCAATGACTCGAGCTATCTCGGACGTGTCCCAGACCCGATCCGTTCTTCAGACCCTCGGTCCGCGACCAGACCACGAAACTGTCGACTCCGCGAAGCAAAAGCTCGCCGAAATCGAATCCGCGCTCTCCAAACAGCTCGAAGAGCTCGTTCTCTCCCCACGACCAGCCGAAGTCGACCGCCTCGAGTGGAGAGCGCACTTAGCCGACAAAGAGCAACAGTGCCGCAAAGTGGCGGAGAAGGAGATGAGCTTGTATAAGACGATACTACAATTGGAGGAGATGCACGGTGCTTACGAGAAGCTTCTGAAGGATGCGGAGAATCGCTTGGTTGAGATTTACGAGAATTCAAAGAAAGAGGACACGGTGGACGA
>JANTPM010000007.1:28694055-28706179 GCA_025434745.1 Erythroxylum divaricatum
AAAGTTTCTAATTTAACCATATCCAAATATGAGTAATTCAAATAGAATTCGACTCTTATTTCTGATTTAAATTATAATTGAGCTAATTAATTTATCTTGGTTTAATTAGAAACTAATTTTTAATGAAATTTCTTTCTAATTTCAACTAAACAAATTAGTTTTGATTTTAATTAGAAAACATATGTCTAATTTTAATTCAACAAAAAAATATAATTAGAAAGCTCATTTCTATTTTGTTGATTTCAGAAACTTATTTCTAAGTTTATTTTAACCAAACAAATTAGTTTACTGGTATTAAGAAAAAATAATTTCTAATATTTTATATTAATTAGAAACTAACTTAACTAACTTAATTAGTTTGTGTAAAATTAGAAAATATATTTCTAATTCTTTATGTTACATTTAATTTAAAATATATATCCAAAATAAACAAACAAAACTATTTGTTATATATATTTGTTATATATATATATATATGGTTGTTGAGAAGGAAGAAGAGTCTTCTTCATGTTCTTCTTGCAGTGCATTTTTTTCGTGACTTCTTCTTTCTTCTTTTGTTCTATCCTTCTCTCGTTACTGCTATCTTTGGATTCTTGTTTTAATAACAGTGTAAAAACTATAACAAAACCTTTGACTGTTTTTCTTATACTAGTGTAACACGAGACAACAAATTCATAAGAGGAATATTGTTCTAACAATAGTGTAAAAACCATAACAAATTTTTTTTTGGCTTTTGTTCTTATACCAGTGAAAATTTGATGACAAATTTATATCATTATGTGGAAATCAAAAAATGCTACGCATGTATATAACATACAAAAAATGTTTTAACCTACTCTAATACCAATGTTAGTAAATATATACTATAGAATATCATCATGTAGATTATGTCAAATAGGATCTGTTCATATGCATATAAAAAACAAAGAATCACATACTTGGATTCTTATTGTAGTTCCACCGATTAGAGAACTTTTGTTACATTTTACTGCAGAGATATTCTTCCTTTTCCAAACTTGGTAGTAGAATATGAAGAGACAAATACACGCAGATGTCTTTCATCTTCTTACGTTTCATTCACGGTTGTCTTCATATAACTACCTTTGGTAGTTGTTTCAAGAACATTGACACTAATACCCTTCATGGGTGTATATGAGTCATTATTTTCTTTTAAACCTTTTTCTTTATAGGTTACTATTACTCTCAACTTCCAACACTCACACCTTCATTGTCCGATAACTGTTTCCTATGATCTAGGACTCTACCGAAACCTACTTCATTGTTCGATAACTGTTTCCTATGATCTAGGACTCTACCGAAACCTATCAAGATGTTCTACAAAACCCCTAAACTTGTTACTAAAAAATGACCCTAATTTGGAGAAATAATGATTGAAATTTTGGTTATTTTAAGTAACTCACCGATCTCCTATTTTTAGTCAATTTTGGGCAAAACTAACAACACCATCATATCTACCGTCCCTAAAAATGAAGGAAATGAGGAAAACCGAACACTAATCGACCCATTTTACTAGTGAACATAAATGAGTCACCTTTGAGCTTTAATCCTTCAATTATTGCAAACCAAAAGGAGTTTCAATGTAAGACTAGTGGCATTGGATTCCTGGAGCTGACCTCGTCATTTCTGCATGGGTGGTGAAGGTCACTGCCTCTCCAGCGCCTGCATCTGTATCCCACGCTCCGATGACATGGCAATTTTTTGGCTAGCCCATAAATAGTTAGAAATAAATTTAAAAATTACCAAATACTATGTACATCAATTTTTATAAAAGCAATGTATTGAAAATTTTCATAATTTGGGAGATAAAAATTTAAAAAGGATCCTGTTTTTATAAAAATGCATGAATTTGATTAAATTGAATCGTTGTTGGTTAGAATTGAGATTATCTAGATGTATTGAGTATAAATGAGGGTGTATGCGTTAAATTTTGGTATATTTGAACTATGATTGGATTTATTATGAATTTTTGCAATGTAAATGTGGACTTAATTAGACATGGACATGTAGTATGGAAGCTCAAATCGATCTGTGGTTATTGGTGATTATAGAAGTATATTTTCATTGCAGGAATGACCCTTCTTTCAGAAGGGGATGTCTATTTTACAGGAAAAACTCTATTAAATTTTCAGCAGGTTCCTCATAAAACATGACATCGTCATTTTTAAATAAAAAATAAAGCTCCTTAGTATTGAGTCATGATTTTATTCTCAGTGAATCTAAAATTGGTTTAGGTTTTAAATCTTAATAATTATTCATACTTTTCTTTCTATAGATCAATCAAGAGTAGACCCCTCCACTTCAAGACATTAAGTTCGGCATGAGAAGCACATTCTACTTACGAGTTAATATTATTGATTATGAACATGCATTAGAATTTCATATTCATCATGAAAATTACCATCATTATCATATGCACGCATAACATTCATACATACGGGTATGTATACATATTTTTGTTTTGCAATATTGTGCTTGTCTTGATATGTGATGATGTAGAGGATTGTTGTGGTATGAGTTACCTAGTAGGTGTCACTAGGCTATGCACACAATGAGTCAATTGGTCAGGTATAGATTTGGGTTAGTAATGGATCCACTGATTGAGATACGACGTGGTTGGGGTGGTTCCATCGAGCTTGCTCTCGAATGCCAACTAATATATGGTACGTGATAGGTGGCGTGATTGTGGCAGTTCGGTTGAGCTTGCTCTCGGACGACAATCTTGTCGTAATGAGGCTATGGCGATGTGGTTGAGCTTCCTCTTCAATGACAATCATGTCATAGCGAGGTTGTGACGGTTCGATTGAGTGTGGCTTTCAGACAGTAGTGCACTACATTGAACTAAGTGACTCGTGTGGAACATAAGAGTCTCGAGTCTCTACGACTATAATAGATGGGTAAGAGGTATGTTATGGGGTTATTTGTCAGTCCTTCAAAATTATTTGTGATTTGTATCTTGTGATTGTGATGAATATGTGACATGATATTGATATAAAAAAATGCATTCATGTTTACGAACAAAATCATTATGTTATGAAATTGCAATTATGTATGCAATACATTCATTGCAATTACATTAAGATCTTAAACTAATCATATAATTATTTATTTAAAAAGTAAAAATAATAAGGTTAAAAAAGATTATATATATATATATATTAAATGTTGGATTAATTAAATTTAGATGAGTGATAAACTCATTATCATTTCAATATTTAAATTCAAGATCTTTAATAAATAAAAATCTTGAATAGCTACTTAAAATCTTCAACCAATAATATAATTATTTATTTTAAAAGAAAAAGTAATCAGGTGAAAAAAAGATATTATATATATAATGAATTCAGATCAAGTGATAAACCTAATTTTAGATAATCATTTCAATATTTAAATTCAAAAGATCCAACTTCTTTAACAAATAAAAATCTGAGTAGTTATCTTAAGATCTTTAAAACTTATTTTGGTGATATTATTTTCACCGTATTAAAATTTAGGTGTAAAACTAACAATAATCCAATGCAATCAATCCCACTAATGGCATCCAAATAGGCAACCAATGAATCGTGTCCACGTAAGATCAGAGGGAGACCAATTCCTGAACTAAACGAACGGGCCCAGCCATTTGCTTAGCGATAAAGAAAGCAGCTGTTTGTGTATTGGTCAACAAGAAACGAGGAGTGCTCTGCCTTATCCAATAAGTCAGAACGCACCGTATTTATACCTCACCCCACACAAATCACGGTACACGCGCACCTGATTCCTCAGATGATACTCACTCTCCCTTCTTCCTCTCTGATCGTCTTCCTTCCGTATCGCTACCATCTCTAGAATTCTTCTCCTGTATTAGGGTTTCTGATTTCTTTCTCTTTAACCTCTTCTTCGGGTTTTACTTTTAGCGTGTTGAAGTTATGGAGTTTTCCACTATGGTGATCAAGGTGCTATACTTCTTTTTTTTTCTTACTTGCTACCGTTTTCTTCATTGCTCTTTGGAATTTGTTGCTATTGGTATACGATGTCGTACTTCTTTTTTATGTCAATTTTGCTCTGCCTTGATTTGGACGACCGTAAGATTTAGGTTCTGAATTCTAAGTTGATTAGGGATTACTTTTCTTTTTATGGAATGTACATCGTTCTGTATAAATTAAATATTTTTATTCTTATTATTTTTCTTTCATCGGTTTGTGATTTTAAGGCGTGGTAGAGGGCGCTATATTTACGTCGGTTGCCATCTGTTTTCGTTTACATGCTTAGCTAATTTATTCTTCTGCAATGGCTGTTTAACTTTTACATTATCGACTGGGATTTGTATATTACTTCCTGTTTTTATGGTTATGAACTCATTTTGATTGTTACGCTTAACTAAAGTATTTTAGTATTGTTTTACATGACCAAATTTCTTATTCTCATATTGCAAATATTGATTGTATCTGTAGGTTAAGTGTGGTGATATCCTGAGACGATTTAACACTTCTGTCAACGAGTATGGCGAACTAGGTCTTGACATGGTTGGATTGAGATCAAAGATCCAAGGTCTTTTTAATTTCCCTCCTGATTCCGATTTTACACTCACTTACATTGATGAAGATGGTGATGTTGTGACGCTTGTTGATGATGATGATCTTGCTGATGTTATGAGACAAAATCTAAAATTTTTGAGGATTGATGTACTGGTTCGTAATGACAAATGTGGGAAATCATATGCTAGATCCAGTGGTAGTTCTACCCCGAGGAGATCAGGTCAAGTTGAAAGCGCCTTATCAAACATTAACTTGTTAAAGTCTGTGCCAGAGCCTTTGCGAGAAGGGCTTTCAAAGCTATTCATCGACTTGGCTTCAACAGCTTTGCCTTCAAACAATGAAGTGACCACCAACCTTATTAAGTGCTTCACCAAAATTGGTCAATCACCTGCTGGTGTTGATGCGAGTTCAATCTTCCAAACTGAGCCTTCACAAAACCCACAGCCTTCTACTCCTTTTACTGGTGAAAATGCCTCAAATGATGTCAAGACACTGGACGCGTCAGCGAAATCTGATTCCACTCCAAAAGGTAGCCAGGAAATGAACAAGGAAAGCATAACTAGTTGTGTAGGGACATCAAGTACACATGTCTCTCCTGCTGTTGATTTGAATCAACGTCCTCCTGCTGATGCCAATCAATATGGATGCCAGACTATGAATTCTGAAGCACCTGTGTCATGTGCTGGTGATGTGGTGGCAGGTAGTAAGAACAAGAATGCCGGCCATACAAGTGGTTTTCCAGCAGGGCCTCTTGGTGCTGAATGCATGTTTAGTGGAATACCAATGGCAAGTGACTCTTTTGCGCCTTCTTGTGCTGGTCCTTTTATGAGGAGCAACAGTCATAATACTGCCACAGGCCGTATGTTCCATAAGGGCATCAAATGTGATGGTTGTGGAGCTTTTCCAATTACTGGTGTTCGGTACAGGTCCAAAGTGTAAGGAATGCATAGGAAAATGTTTATGCTGTAAGGGAACAGTACTCTTTTAATAGAAATGATGATTTGTTTTCTGTTTGTTTTGCAGAAAAGAGGACTATGATCTCTGCAGCATCTGCTTTCAACAAATGGGTAATGAATCTGATTACATTAAAATGGAGAGGCCAGTATCATTATCATATTGGCATCCATGGTCTTTTAGGGGATTACATAATGCTGTAAGTAGACTTCCAACCGTACTTAATTTGAGTGTATTTACTTTAACAACTTGGCTGAATTTCTTTTCTCCGCTGATCTGTGATTTATTCTCCTGTTGCTTAAGACAAATTCTTGTCCTGTTCCACCTCCCCAACCAACTATGATAACAAGTTGTGTCACCAGGCCGGCACGTTCTAAACTAGACAGTCGTTTCATTAGTGATGTGAATGTATTAGATGGCACTGTGATGGCTCCATCTACTCCTTTCACCAAGATTTGGCGGATGCGCAACAGTGGCAATATTGCTTGGCCCCATGGGGTAAAACTCATGTGGACTGGAGGAAGTAAACTTAGCCGCACTAACATTGCTGATATAGAGGTGAGGTTGTTTAGCTCCTTTACTTTGGGTGTCACACAGTGCAATATATTACATTTGCAATATATCTTTGTTGTTGTTTACATCTCGTTACTCTGTGTTGTTGTTTACAATCTCTTTGCTCTGTGTTGTGATGGATTCATTCTAGATTCCTGCGAGTGGTATACCTGTGGGTGGGGAACTTGACATTGCAGTTGATTTTACTTCACCTGAACGGCCAGGCAGATACGTATCATATTGGAAGATGGCATCCCCATCATTTGTAAAGTTTGGGCAACGAATCTGGGTCGAAATTGAGGTGCAAAATTTTTATGATTTTTAAGGTCGTCTTTATATCAGTATTAGAATTTTGGTTAATTGTGCTTTCCCGTACTTCTAGGTTGATTCTTCCCTGAAAGACTCTCAAGTCCTCAACCTGAATTTGCCCCCTGACTTCAATTTAGCAAATTTCCCTGAAATTATGGTTGCTAATCCGCCTAAAGGGGAGGGATACAAGGAACCTTGCAGTAATCCGGATGCGGCTGAATCTGTAAAGCCCAAGTGTGAGCAAGAGCCTGCAAAGAATCTCGATCTCAACATTTCTATAAATGACACCTTACCAGTAAACCAAGATGTTTCAGCCCCTCTTCTTCCAGAGGCCTCATCATCTGTGTCATATCCTATAATAGACTTGTCTGAAGCTGCCCCTTCTGTATCCTCCAATCTGCTTCCTGATGCCAGTGCAGACAATACTGTGGAGGCCACGCTCCTTAAGGAACTCGAGGAAATGGGATTCAAGCAGGTTGGTTTGAACAAGGAGGTATTGCGGTTGAATGAATATAATCTGGAGCAGTCAGTAGATCATCTGTGCGATGTTTCTGAATGGGATCCGATCCTTGTAGAGTTGCACGAGATGGTGAGTTAACGTCTAGAGTCCAAGTTGAATCTCTTTTGGAGGCTCCAAAATATTTTATTTTCCCTTAAATTATTATTTTGTGGATTTCTTTTCTCCGGTTTGGCTTATATATATAAGCTGATAGTAGAAGTTAATGTGATCCTGCAGGGCTTCCGTGATAAAGAAACAAACAAGAAGCTGTTGAAGAAAAATGAGGGAAGCATCAGTCGTGTGGTCATGGACCTCCTCACTGGGGAGAAAGCGTAATGGGAGCTATTTATATATACATACACAAGTTAGAAATTAACTAAATAAAGTTACGGTAGTGAGCTTGCTTATGTCGTATGGATTTTAAGAGTATCGTATTTTTATTTATTATATGGGATTGTTTACTTAATACGATGCCTACCCTTTGATATTAGTTTTGTAAATTGGGGATGACTGCGTTATATCATAGCAGTTTATATGGTTGTCAAGTACATGTCGTTTTGAATGCTTACATTTGGCATAAAATAAATGCAAATTCACAATACAAATAACAAAAGAGATTTATAGAAAGTACAAAAGTTCTTTTTGACACATTTCAGTGTTTAAATGTACATGCTTTGCAGTGATAAAGTGTGTTAAGTTGGTAATGCACGTATCAATTAATTTAAATCTATAAAGGCAAAAGAGCCAAGAAAAGAACGAAGATAAGTCCAATTTGTTAACTTGAACTGCACAAAGAAAAAGGTTTAGGATTTTTTTTTTTGAGAAATGAAAAGAAGTTTCATTAAATATTGCCAAAATTACGTAATGAGGAGATATGCTCTCGTTTGGGAGAGCCACCTAACAACTGAACCCAAAAATATGCAGAAACGACATCGTTTAACCAAAGCCGCGAGCTTTAGTCTTTTAGGGTAAAACTAGCGTCTTCTTTCGCGAGACTTCAAGCTTTTTCCTAATTAAGTCTGGCAACTGCGAAGCGATTGACGGAGATTTGGGTAAGTATGGTTAGTCTGGAAGCGTTGTTTCCGGTGACTCCGAAGGCAAACTCTTTCCCTTTTAACACGCTTGCAACTAGTTCTTCTCAAGTAACAACTTTCCATCTATCCTCTGTTAGGGATTAGAGCCATCCATAAAACTCTAATCATTTGCTTCATTTTTGGAGGTGGGAGGCATCTCTCTCTGAAGGGTTTAACTCTTCATTGGCAATCTAAGGATGGGGAATACGATTTAGGTCAGTTTCGATTTCTGTTTCCGTGCACTTCACGAGCCCGTCTTCTAACGATCTTTTTATTCGTGTCTGAAAAGACTAATCTAAAATCAGTTATCTTCATTGTTTCCTTACGGGTTTACAGGGCCTTCAACATTAACTCCGAAAGGAAGAAGACTCATCCCTAATCAGGTAAACCATTATTTTCTATCTTGCCCTTCCTTTCCATTCCTTAAGAAGGAGAGCACATGTTTGAGCATTTTCTTCATTTCTGGAGGTGGGAGGGAGCTCTCTGAGGGCTTAGCTCTTCGGTGACAGTCTAGGATGGAGACATATGATTTAGGTCAGTATGATTACTACTTCGTGCACTTACCTGATTCCTTCTTCTAACATCTCTTTTGTTAACTCTAACATTTCTTTTAGTTGGGGCTAAGTGCGGGTCAAAGTATTTTTTTTGGGATTTGATCAATTTAGGAACAAATTTTTTAAGCTTTTTCATTAAAGTTTAAACGTTATCGAGTCTGATTAATATTTAAACTATTTTGAATAGAAATTAGAAGTGTCTGATGCGCGCTATTGTGGATAGGCCAGTTGGTCTTAGATGCCATATTAAAAATACAAGTGGCTTACGTGATTTTTTTTTATAAATCATTTCATATCCCTAACTTTATTTCCAATCCTTGTTATATTCACCCTCTCTCTCTCTCAAACTTACCCAAATCTTGTCCGATCTGTCGTCTTGCCTCCTTCCCTCCTCTGCTGGTCACTCTTCAGGCATCAAACGAAGAGTATTTCCTAATTGTATCCAATGAATTCTACTTTTCCTTTTGTCTCTCTCTTTTCACAAAAAGATTGAAAATGAGGAAACATAACATAGTATTTGCAAAATAAAAAAATTAAAAAATGTTTTCTGTTATTGAATATGTAATCACATTCTTCTTGTAACATCCCACTCCCGATGGAAAGGATAGAATAGTAATTTGGCAAGGGCTATTTGGCAAGGGCTAAGAGTGTTTAGGATTGTTTTGAAATGTTCATGCATAGTCGTACATGTGAATAGTGAAATTTGCACATGAAAATGACTGTACATGCATTCATGACATTTCCCGGTATATGTGTCTAAATGTGATTTTATTGTGGAAAAATATGATTTCATGCTTGAAAAATTATTTGAAGTGGACTGTTATGTGTTGTGCATTTTTGGGCAATTTTGGGAATTTTCTGGCAATTTTTGGGGCAAATTTTCATACCGGAAAAATCGTCAAGTAGCGGACTGAATCGGTTTTCAGTACTGAAAATTTCTGTCTAATGGCACTGGAATATTGGGTACATGATTTTGGGATTGTAATTAGAGCCATTGGAATTGGGTGGATTAAAAATTTAATGCTATTAGGGTTCTTTTATTACAATTAATTAAATTGATTCTTTCCTTTCATTAATTGACAAGTGTCATGACATGTGTCATGACACTCTTAAATCCTTTAATGCTTTGCTCCATTCACGACTCTTCTAAACATTTAAAAGAGTGAAAGTGCTTCTAGAGAGATCTCTTTTCCTTCTCATCCGAAACATCATCTTGCCTTCTTCTTTGTTATTTTTTTCTCCACTTATTCTAGCTTACATGTTATTCTTCTCTCCTACCTTAAGTGCTTTCTTCTCATATATGCAAGCTTAAACCTCCTACCTCCCTTCCCATAGTGATTGTCGTGCATGATGAGGAGAAATTGAAGTTGTGATAAGTTGAAGGATTAAAGAGTTGGAAGCTTGTTTAGGTGAGAATTTAATTACATGTTCTTCAATTAGTAGTTAGGTGCATTAATTGGGAGTTATTGTGCATTAATTAAGCTTTATTATGCATTAATTTCATGAAGGTTGTGGTTTGATTGTTTGGGTATAAATTTATGCCTATGTGAGAATGGATGTTTTAACATGTTGTGGACTAGGTTTGGAGTGATTTAAGTGTTTTAGGTTGGTTTTTGTAATGCTAGATGAATGGAAATTTAAGGAAAGACAATTGTGTGTGTGCTGCCATTTTTAAGGCTAGGTGATTAAGTGAAGGTCTTGATGACATATTGGCTGATTTCTTGTCTACTTGGGATGCTTATTGGGTTGAAAAAAAAGTATGAAAGTGATAGAACTTAGTCTAAGTATAAAATCTGGAAAATGTGACTTGTATGTGTTTCAGTATTTTGGTCATAACTCTTTGTGTGGTTGAGCAAATGAGGCAAGGTTTGGCTTGAATTAAACTTGAGAAGGTTGGCCACATTTCTTATGAAGGAAGTTCTGCCAAATTGTGGTTCAAAGAGTGCTTAATTTTGCCTTGAAAGTGAGTTCTTGTACAGGATGAACAGTACTTCGAGATTGAAGACCTGAAACTTTGATGAATTTTTCTAGGTTGATGTAGATTGAATTTGCCAATTTGGTCTTCATGAAACTTGAAGATGGTCTTGTTAGCTTTCTATTTCCACTAAGTATGCAATTTTTAGATCTGTAGATTGAGAGTTATGCCCTGTTGATTTTATGTTGTTACTGTACATTGTGTTGGAATCTAGTCTTCGATGTAGGTTTTGTGATTTCTGTCTTTGAAGTAAAATTCTGGACTGTTGTGATGTTAATTAGTTCAAATGGTCTTCTGGAAAGTTGTAGAGGAATGCTTTAGCTTTGAAATGAGGCATAATATGCTAAGTTTGGATGGATGGATTGTGAGTTATGAATTTGTAAAGTTTTGATGTAGTTTAGGTTCTATAGTGACTTATCACCCTTTAACAGGGCAGCAACCTTCATGGAAGAAATTGACTTAGTTAGAAATGGAATTAGCTTCCAAGTCCTTCATGAGAGTTGTAGTATGTTGTCTTCCCTTTTTATTGATATAAAGTATGCATTTTTTGGACATTTGGGTAAGGAGTTATGATGTTTGAAAGATTGGGTACTGTTGAGGATGGCCTATATAGGCAGAAACTTTGGTTGAGAATTTGATGTATTATAGGTTGAGTTTGCTTCCACATTGTTCATAAAAGTTGTAGCACATGTCTTGATCTTTCATTTGACATAAATTTTGGAATTTTTGGCTAAGGGAATGGGTAGCTATGCTCTTTGGAAAAATGTTGTTCTGTTTTGGCACATATTGTGAAGGCAGTCACTTTGATTGCATTTTTAACTACCTTAGAGGTGAAATTGGTTTGTGTACCCTTCATGAAACTTGTCAGGTTTTCTGAGAACTTTCCAACGAGACCAAATTTGTGTTTTAAGGATATTTGTGTAAAAAGATAAGGGTTTCGAAAGGGGAGAAGGTAGTTAGTGAAAATTGGAAAAAGAAGGAAAAAATGAAAATGGAAAAAAAATTGAAATTTGGATCAGGCGAGGAAAGACCTCGCCCTCGCGAGGGTGAGCGTTCAACTCGCCCTCGCGAGCCCGTGGGTGCGAAGCTGCGTCCCTTTCTTTTGATTTTTGTTTTAATTTTTGTTTAATTATTATTATTTGACTTGTGACTTAAATTTGGCCAATTCGCTTCTTTTGTCAATTACTTTTCCGTCCGATGTCCGATTGCCCTGATTCTCGAGGCATCGGAATTGGAAAATATTTAATTTCATTTATTTGTGAAATTGGGAATTTTAGGGCTGAAATTGACGTGGATCGATTAGGTTAAAGTGAGAGGACTGGAAAATGATTTTTTGGATCCGTGTTTTATTTATAATTGGACCTATAAAGGTACAAATTGAGTGATTTTGCTGTCAATGGGTTTCTAATTTATAGAAGATAATGTGGTGACGGGAAGTTGTGCAATAGTGCCGAGAATGTCGCGAACATGCATTGTACACCTTTTTATTACTACATGTGCATTATGTGATATTTCTGATTGCTAATTTGGTAATGTTTGGGTATTTGGACTGATTTAGAGACGCATTTGGAACGTCAATTTACAGACATTGCCGAAACTTCCAGGCTTTAGCTTCGGAAGCAAAGGTGAGTAACCTAGATGGTTCCTCAATTATAATTTGTTTATATTTTGCA
>JANTPM010000007.1:28728978-28740602 GCA_025434745.1 Erythroxylum divaricatum
ATTAGAAATTTTGTACTATAAATAGAAGGGTTAACTTGATGTAAGATACACCAATTTATAAGAAGAATTCTCCTCTCCCAAATATTCTTAAATTTTAGTTTCAGTTTTATAACAATTATGTTATTATTCCATTTGGACCTTAGTAAAACCTATGTTGTAATCAATAAAAAAGGATAAGAGATTTAAGGTTTAAAAAAATTGACTAAAAATTGAATAAAATTAAAAAATGTTAAATATAATTTAAAAGTTACCTTTATTCATCGAAAAATTTAACGCTTATTGTAAAAATATATTGTAAAAAAAATTATTAATTTATTTTTGTTTATAAGAATTTATTAATTTACAAAAAATAATCGATTAATTAATAATCTGATCAATTTTTAACAACAAGAGTTATTTAAATAAATCAAACTTAAAAATTAAAAATTAAATCATAAAATTAGATAGTTCAAAATTTTTACGATTGAATTGATCGAATTTTTTAATATATGTTATTATTATTATTATTGTGCCTATAGCAAGTATCACTGTCCAACTTATTAGGTACCGGTTTTATTCTTGGCCCAAAATCCAGAAATACAAAATTGAATCTATAGTAATAAACCAAAAAATACTAGAAAGGAAAATACCCTGTTGATAAATGAAATTTTAAAATAAAAATTGGAAAAAAAACCCCTAATTATAATTTAAAAAAAATAAATTGTTCAAACAAAAAATGAATATAGATAAATTTTAACTGGATGGTATTTACACTACCTTCCTAAACATTAAACTCTAGTATTCTTACAAAATAGTAGATCAAATTATTGAAAGTCCCAATACGACATCTTCTTTTTTCGAAAATTACATAGCAACTTGTCAAGTATATAATTTAGGTAAGTTACTATCAAGCAAATGACTCAAACTTAAATTATTAGTCATGTACATGTTTAATATAGAATTAGAATCTTAATTGAAAGTAATAAGTTGTTCTGTGTTTATTAAGTAAAATTTAGAAATTATATAATAACTGAAATAATTATGTAATTTATTTGATAAAAAATAAAAATGACTTAAATTTGATTTAATTAATAGAAACCGAAGTCAACTTAAACTCAACTAATTATAAAAAATAAGTCAAACTCAAGGCTATTTAACTCATCAAATAGAATTCAACTGAACTTAAAGATTTTACTAGAGAAAAAGTGAAAGTATATTTTAATGCCACTTAAACCACCACTCAAAATAATTATTTTGTAAAACTTTGCAATTATTTGCAAAGATGACAACGGGTCAACCGATGGGTCGTAAAAATTTTTTAAATATTTTTTAAAAATTAAAAATGTAAAATATTTATTTGAAATTAGGTTTAGACCTAAGCTACTCATACTCACATTCAGTCATAATTGATATTTAACTCTTCTAAATAAAATGATGTCACTTTATTTAAAATAATTGAACTGCAGGTCAATCCAAACCTCTTGACTTATAATCAATTCATTAAAAATACCTAAATATATTATTTTATTTAAAATAATTGAATTGGGTTGATCTTGACCCAAATATGGCCCATTTAAAATGAGTTCAAATCCAGTATTCAATATTATGGTGTCTTACTGTGTCCAATGAATCTCAGTCATTTATTTATGTAAGTCTCGTATGAGTCTCACAAAATACATAGTTGAGATTTCATAAGATAGAATAAGACAGAGTAATATTAGAACGAAAATCTTGTCCGGTTTAAAATACCTAATATCTGAACTTATATAGTCAGCCTTTTGTCCCTTCTAATTATCCAGCTTGGGAAAGAAGCTGTCGAGAAGTTGTACTGATTCTTTTTTCTCATGTCCTCGCAATACTTCATACTTTTGAGCTGAAATTCATTTTTAGAACTGTACGTCCTACTTTTTTGTTCCATTTTGAACTGGTATCATCTTAAAAGCAATGCATCGCTATCACAAACTCTTCGATTCTGTTCGTTTTTAGGCCGAGTGACAAATAAACGGCCATCAGAGATATATCATCTTGGAAATTTATAATAGAATATGATCCACGAGTCCATTTACAGGGAGGAAAACGATTCTTGACAATAAGATTCTGCCTGTCTGTTCGTCAAATTGGATGGTGATTATAATCGCAGACACTTTAAAGAATAATGCTATGCTTTGATACTCATGGTAAATACAGCAAAACTACAAAGTATGATTTTCCTAACCCCTTAGTAAATGATTTGCGAATCGTCTGATCTTGGTGAGATTGCCTGCAGAATGTGTTTATTGGCTGTCTGATAGTTTAGGAAGCCCATAAACCAGAAGTCAAAATTATCAACGGTAACTATTTGGATGTACTTCCTTGATGGGTTCTTCACATTCTTACTCTGATTCACTCTCTTTATCTTCCCACTTGGAATCAAGACCTGCAAGTAATACGTAGTTGCAGATACATTAAGAGACAGGATGGTATATTGTTATACAGGGAGAGCAGATATGTATCCACAAGTTACCTTGTAATGTACTCTGATTGATCTTCCATCAGGAGAAGATAATTTTATCGATCTCTCACTGCAAAAAGCTATTTTGTCGCTGGTGATAAATAGGAGACCTGCAATAGGACCAGCTGAGGTTGACAGGTAGCACTGGCAAGCCTTCAACAATTTCTCACCTTCACTAACTGCGAATAATTGCTTGAAAATCTTCTGTACTCCACCTACTTGAAGAATTTTAGCCCCCAAACTCAACTTCCCTTTCACAGTTTCACTGATTTTCGGTCCAAGCCTCACTGCAGGTTCAAAAAGATGAAGAACATGTGAAACTCAGCTTTCATTTAATATTAGTCCGATTAAATACATAGGAGAAACACGGTTTCAACAAAGAGGCAAGGAATAAAAGTAAGTACCATGCTCCCAGAATCCACTGGCAATGTCATCTGCTTTCTTGCTTAGCCTGTTTATCCTTGCCATCACAGAATCTGCTTTGCCTGCAAGATCGAGACCACCCAATCACTATTAACACTAGCTCAAGCTTATATTTCTATGCAAATCTCAAGATTATAATGACTCTTTACCTTGTTTAGCTGAACCTGGAAGACATGAAATTCGGTGTTCCACGTCAGGTGCAGGTAGGTACCCTACTGGTGACCTCCTACTACACGAGTAACCTGCAGCTGACTTAATTGGAACTCCAATAACTTGATTCTGAAACGAGTTCTTTATTTCTGATGAATAGTTACAGATCTTCATCTTGTCTGATCTTGCCCTTACCCTTTTTTGCAAGAGAATTGCTTGCTGTGTTTGATAGGACTCTATCTGCAAATGTATTTAAAGGGTCAGGGACAGTGTGTGCTTCTTAGCTTTTCGATGCATGCATGAGTCATCCTTGGCTCACCCAAGAGAATAAAGGCATAAGCATAGGCACATGATTTTATTTTCTAAGTAAAAGATAATGAGCAAAGAACAGGCTTGGTTGCTTTTATAGAAAGGTGATCTGAAAAGGGTCGGATCCTATTTGCTGAAATTCTTTTCACTGCAACTTGTTTCTTGCTGTACAAGGTGCTGTAAAACACAGGTCCAATAATATTGGAAAGTGACGACAGCGGACAACAAAACATTGGAAGGAATTGTAATCGGGAGTATAGCTAACACTAAAATGATTTTTCATGTTCCATTTCTTTCATTATCCTATTCAATGCCGGAAAACCTGTAGCGGCACGAGTAATCTTTGAACGTATACACTACAAGGAGAATAGGAATTGGCGATGGAAAATAACTAATATATGCTCATAGTTTTAATATTATATATAGCCAATAATTAGTCTTTCACATATCATTTACATGCTAGACATTTTTACCCAAAGGGCAATTTTGTCAATATCTCTGAAGTTGGACTAACATTAATTGTAATTTTTGTTTTTAAATAAATTATTAGTTAAGTTGCGTCATTTGATCCTGAATAATATAAATTAATGGGTCGAAGTCCGGATAAAAAATGGGTCTCGATCAGTGTGGACCGGATCCATATCGGCCTTGTAATGGGGAAGCCCGATATGGAAGCTATATATATAGGTTAGGTCTCCTGCAGTTGCTCATAAGCACGTTCACGAGCATAAGGTTCCTGAACCGTTAAGGAAGCTCGGAACGCTGAGGAAACTGTAGAAAGGCCTAACCCGTGAGTCGGTGAGCGATTTCCACTAAAGAACCCGGGAGATTCGAAGACGTTTAGAGCTCGAAATTGGCGTCGGAATCCAAGATGGAACCGAATCCAGGTATTCCACATTACCTTCATTTTTTATCCTTTCACGTAATCCTAAGGTACGTAATAAGGTCTCCTCTACGTACTAACAAGAAAAACTGCAAATGAATCAACAACACAAATTTGATTTATTACGGTTCACCTTAGAAATCTCTATCTGGGCAGAAAGTGCCTCTTTCTCTTGTACCATGTTATAATACCATTAGAAGGCTGAAAGGTGGAAGATAAATGAATATTTTTATATTTAGACACAGGCAATATCGGCTACCTAAAAGTGAAAAATATTTTTCAGGTTACAGACAATTTAAGAGTAGCTATGGACTAAACTGATCATTCCTCTGTTCACCGTCTGTCGTACCCTGGACCTGAGCTGCGTACTGCAAGTTCCAGAGGATGTCCTCGAATGATGGACGATTCCATGACTCAGAGCAAACACACTTCGTTGCTATAGTTATAACAATTGATAAAGAATCCTGAGAGCTAGTTTGTAGCACAAGAGGGTCTACTAATTTTCTACGGCTTTCTGGAGTGTTGCAGGATGCCTGCATTATCACAAATCTCGATGTTAGAATTCATAAGATGTCAAAATCAGCACCTACAAACCTCTAAGCCTGTGTTTTCGGGTGATATAATAGCTAAGAAGATGAGTAACTATTTCTGTTGAATGTGGCAATTTTCAGGCAACCTTCTGAAATAATCTACTCTAGTTAAGGATTCCAAAACATACCAGTTCATCAAGCAGAAGCTTGTCTCTCTTAGTAGCCATCATGGGACCAGCAATTGATTCAAGTAGTATGAACCCAAAACTATAAACATCATCATCTAATGCATTCATTTGCCTGAACATGAGTTAAATTATTAAGCTATTTGAGTGCCAACTAAATATGTCAAACTTGAAGCGTTAGTAACAACTGCATAATAAAAGGTAAGACACTTACAGTGATTTAAGAGCACTCCCATCTTCCTGAATATAAATAACCCAATTCATCAGCAACTTCAGACCTGAAAGTGTCATTGATAGATCGATAAAACAACGAGACTTACCCCACAATTTCCTGTTTCATCAGATATGATGGACAGCCCATAATCGCTCAACTTTGCCATCCCATGCTCATTGAGCAAGATATTGTCTGTCTTCAACCTATTGTTAAAGAAACCAGGAATTATTCCAGTATGCAGAAAGTGCACAGCCTTGGCAACACTGGTAAGTGCTGCCAATCTCTCTGGCCAATTTAATGCTCTTGCAGTATTGTTCCCTGCACATACATAGCTGTACTTAGCATGAATGCCATGAGTTAATAGAAGAATAAAATGAAGAAATTTCAAAGTAACTTCAGTGTTGTTTCACTGGATGCAAAAGCTTGTTGATCAAAGGTTGTTGGAAAGATTACCGCAAATATGAGCACGAAAATTGCCATTTGAGACATACTCATATATGAGAAAGACTTTGTTTACTCTGTAATCATCTTGTCCACCATCAATGCAGTGCCCCAACAAGCAAACCAAGTGTGGATGGCGCAGCTTCGCAAGCAAGTCCATTCTGAGTTTGAGATTCCTAATTGAAAATTTCTTTGATGAGGGGAGGCACCTTATTGTAACTTGAGTTCCATTCTCTAATCTTCCCTCGTAAAGCTGGAAAACAGAAAAAAGGAAAAGGTTTCCAAATTTTTCATGTGGATTAGGACACTATCCTTATTTTTGCGATTCAGGATAATTGATGCAGTTGATGATAATCAGACATCTGCAGACTGCAAAAAATAAACCATTTCTAGTAGGAACACTAGTCCTGTCATAAGTAACAAGACACAGTCTAGTTCTGAGTCCCATTATCATGAAAATGTCAACAACAGAAAACCATAATAATGGCATTTAGGGAGTTTTCCAAGGAAAATTATCTCAAAACAATGGTAAATGTAACACAAGCAACTCGCTGGCAACAAATTTTCTGTTGTTTATGAGACTAATCCATTTTAACCAGCAGGTTACAAAACATGGTCCTCCGGCAAGCAATTGATTTCCAAACATAAGCAGTCGGCGAAAACATTCCTGGCATATATAACTGCAAAATTGCAGATGGAAAAGCAGAGTACTATGAACTCTACGTCAAAGAGTAAATTCTGATAAGTGCGTGATTTAGAATGCCCGGATAAAGATTTTTTTGTGTTGTCTTCTTACCCTATAACCTTCTCGTTTTAATCTCTAGTTAAACTTGCAGCGTGTATTGATTAACAGTAGTTTAAGGTTGTTTCTACAAAGTATTGTACAGGAAAATGTGTAGTTTAACAGTTTGAAAGTTCTAGATAATACCTTCCCGTTAGAACCTTCCCCCAACACGGTAGAGCTGTCAAAGTTCTTTGTAGCTTCTTTTATCTCTTCTAGAGTAAATGACCGACAAGGTGGGAGACCTTGTGGACCTAATTTTGCAGCTTGGGAAGTAAATCCTGAAGTGAAAAGAGAAGTTAGTACAAGAAAATGACACATTGAAAGTCAAGTTCCCAAAATTTGTGCTTATTTGCCAAAGTCTAGCTTGTGTATTTGACATACTTGCATTGGTGAGGAGTTCAGAGGAGAAGCCTGCAGCTGAGTGATCTTGCACTCCCTTCTGCAGTAGATGCTGTTCTGAGAGCCCTCGTGGGCAAAATCTTCTGCACAGAATGAAAAGGCAAAACGCCAGAAGCATCACTGCAACAAGTATACCAGCAATCATTCCAACTAATATCCCTACAGCTTTTCCTCCAGATTGTTTCCTTTTCACAGAAATTTCTACACAAAATGAGTCCCCATGTTGATGGGATAAATCAACAGACAAGCAATTCCCGCCAATCTTTACAACTTTCTCATCCAATGGTGAACTTAAGCAATGAGGCAAGCCACCAGTTAACCGGTTATTAGATATGTCAACAAACTGAAGTTTGCTGCCACAGCTCAGATGGACTGGAAGTACGCCGCTCAACATATTCGATGCTAAATTCAAGTAACTGATGTTTGGTAATGAAAAAAGCGTAGCAGGAGGAGTTCCAGTGAGTCCATTGAAAGACATATCTAGGTGTTGGAGTTGACCAAGCTGGCCATATTGATGGGGAATGCCGCCTGAGAAAGAGTTGTTGCTAAGGAAGGCCATGGCCAATCCTTTTGGCATAGAAGGAAGATCGGAATCTAAGTTGTTCCCACTTAAATCCAGCACCTTTAGGCTGCTTAATGCGCTGAGACTTGGCACATTGCCTGATATCTTATTGCCACACAACACAAGATCAGTAAGAGTAGCAATCCTTTGTACTGAAGATGGAAATGAACCTTTCAACTGATTGTTCTTCAAACTTAGAATTTTCAAATTAGATAATGAATCAAACCACTGAGGAACAGTATCGTTGAAGTAATTGTGATCTAGAATTAAAGTTTGAAGCTTCGTCATTGTTGATATTTTGGGAGGGATTGAGCCAAATAGATAATTTGAACTCAAATCCAAATGCTCAAGTGAAGACAACCTATGAATTTTGTCAGGCAACGGTCCCCAAATGCCGAGGGCCTCAAGTCGGAGGACTTTCAAGCTGGTTAGCCGTGCAAGAGTAGCAACAAAAGAATCCATAGAGAAACTCTCTGATAATGTTTGATTGGGAATTGCAAATCCAACAAAATTGTCGAGCTTGGCTGGCTTTTCTCCCATAATTACGAGTTCAGTTACAAAATTGTCCTGGCAAGTCACATTTAGTTGTGAGGATGATGATAAACGGCAAAAGTCTGTGCCGCGATCATCCCAACTCTGTAGCTGATTAGGGTATTCTAAATGCTTTCTTAACTGAAGAAGCACTTGCCTTTGTGAAGATTGTAACTGATGAGTACCCAGAACCAGAAAGTTCCATGTGACATATGCCACCAAAAATAAGTTATAGTGCCACATGGAAAGACCCTTTTCTTCCTCTCTACAAACTAAAGCACCCCCAAGAGACAAAGATTTAGCTAGAGAACTTGCAGTCCAGTGAAATGAGAACCAGCCCTTGAACAGCGTTGAAATAGAATGAACATTGAAGGATCCAGACGAACAGTGTGAATGAAAAATGGCAAACCTCTAGAACTGTTCAAAGCTACTCGTTAAGCATAAACAAATAATGTCGCCGATATATACGACGATTCAAAACATGCTTCAGTGCCGAAATGGAATTAACTAGCTACACTACACGAGGTCTTATCCTGCATCTTTATATTCTTATACTGAAAATCTTAAACGTGTGGAATGAGGGGATACCTCACGTTGATGCTATTACTGCTCCCATATGGCGTTGCTCTTCCTTGAAGATGGGAAACTTTCTGG
This sequence comes from Erythroxylum divaricatum, assembly GCA_025434745.1. Taxonomy (NCBI): domain Eukaryota; kingdom Viridiplantae; phylum Streptophyta; class Magnoliopsida; order Malpighiales; family Erythroxylaceae; genus Erythroxylum; species Erythroxylum divaricatum. The sequence goes on from JANTPM010000007.1 coordinate 28,737,514, forward strand.
AGCTCTCATTTTGTGAATGTCTGCTCATAAAATCTATTGCAAGTGTCAATCTGATGCTCTCAACTTCTGTATAATTAACAGGGGAAGTTCTGAAAGCAAGAAATCAACTAGGAAACTTTACAGGATTAAAACCAATTCCTTCCCCATGTAACAAGTGGGTGCCAGTTGTTGTAAGAGAGTGACTGATGTCTCGATAAAAACTGGTAAGTGTTGAAGTCTTTTCTATGCAAGTAGACTGGCATTGGTCTTTCAACTTTTCAACCACATCTTTAGAGCTGCATATATGGCGGTGCAAAGTGGAAGGACAGAAGAGTAAAAACGTTGTAGGTCCTTGGAACTTGTGACGGTTAGCCATACCATGATAGTAGCAAGACAGGCTGTCTGTCTGAAATATAAAATTGGCAAATTCTCATCTGCCCATGCAACTGTGCATTACAAATATATTTGCTAGTCTGTCTGTGTTAAACAGTTCCAGGGTTTGCTGTGACTTCCAAACTTCTGAGTTAACAGGACAAGCATCCATGGCGTGGCCCAACCGACAAATTTTGTCAAGCTGAATATGACAGATTTTCATTTAGTTAAATTCTCCTATCAACTCAAAGTGAGAGGTCGTGATTGGATTATGCTATCGAATATCTTTTCCAGGCAGCAAAATCTTGGTGAATATATCTTCAATTCCAGATCTTGCAAAGACATCCTTAATTAATGCAAGTTGTGTCCTTTTAAGACGTAGTCCTATATGCAGTCTCCAACTCCAAACCACAAAGGTAAGTTCTCCCTCCATACATGTCCCATTCTAGGTTAGAGTTTCTCCTATGGGTTTATAAGTATTATGGATCCTTCATAAAAAAACTGAGCTTTTTACAATGGCAGTCATTTTCTCCTGTCCCAAAGCTGCAGGACATATGTTTGAACTCATCTATGCAAAGTTCCAATTTATTACAAATAAGATGTAGCAAAATGATAAATACTAGCACTTTGGAAAACGAAAGAAAGGTTTTTGCTTTACAAAAGATGGCGAAAAACTACAAAACGAGAGAAAGGAAGAACGTATATGTACAAAGTAAATACGTAGGACAGGCTAGGACCCATGAGAGCTCTGTAACAGAAGCAATGAATGGACTGAAGACTTAACCCATCTGTATATTATTACTCACTGACCCACTCCTCCATAATCATCCTTATATGCAGGGCAGCATTTGATTTCTGGACCAAAGTTTAGGTAAAATATGGTAAAGGGCATTTAAAGATGTAATGAAGAGGTTGACTGTGCTGACATTAGATCCCACTGGGGGGGAAAAGCCATTTCATCATCAAGAAGTAAGACTTTTCATTATAATGGGTTGGCGTATGACTTTTGATTATAATGGGTTTGCCTCAATGAATAATTCATATCCTTCAATCATAATCACATAAATGTTTGAGTAAAAGAAGACGACTTGCTACTGCTATTTGAGACTTCATCATGAAATAAACCAAGAGATAAAACTTAGCCGTCCTTGAATGCAGATATTGGAAATGATTACTTGGACCAAGAGCCTTTGACGAGAGAACCAAACAGCTCCCGGCAAATTAATGATTTGAGATTGAATTTTCAAAACTCACTTATCAAAGGAAAAATCATTCATCTTGGAAGCAATCCTGTGCACTTGCACATGGATTTCAGACCATCTTAAAGAACCAGAGAATGTTTTAGTGTACAAGTGTAAATGCTCGATCATGTAAAGTTGGAAGGACGATACAACCACACTTCAGTTCTGTTATGTTAACCTGATCCTGTTTGGAATGGGCCTAGCCTTGATAGTTTGTTCGGTGAAGTGACCTACATGTGAATACCATTAACTAAGGGCATGTTCGATTCTCTTGTAAATAGGGATAGCAGTCAGTTTTCAACCCAATTAATATCCGCACTACCCAACCCAAAAAAATAGATATGGAGGTTAAAATATGAATTTTTAATGAATTTTAAATGGATGTGGATATATATAGATTTGGATATGGGTCTAGTGATAACCCGAACTATGAATACCCATATCATATCCGTTTTTTATTAACTCTATTTAATAGGAGTTAGTTAGCATCTATCTGATTAGTTAACATTTATCTGATTTGTATATCTGCACTGATACTGTATTATTCACTTTATTCGTGTATATCGTCCTCAGTTGGTTACAACAACTCTCTGTATATATATTTCATACACAGTACGTAATAAACATATCATTCTGCTGGAATCTGTTTCGTATCCTTTCACTATTTTACTATTTTTTCTTGAATATTTATGGTTAAATATAATAAAATATTAATATTTTACGAGAAAAACAACTTTAAAATCTCCACTTTACTCTTTAGTATTCACATTTTCATCATATTTTATTTTCTTATAGGATGATAATAATGCAAATGATATGAAGATGGAGTTTTAAATGTTGTAGAGTTCTCGCAAAGACAATTTGAAGCTTTGATTATTTCAATCTTTATTTCAGTTCTAAATTGTGAAAAATGTATGTTATCTTTGTACTAAACATTATGATTTTTATTATTCCAATTTTATAGTTTTTAATATATATAAATTAAAATCTTGACTTATTATTATTAAAGTAATTTCGATTTGGAGCGTTCGTAAAAATATGCTCTTTATGTTTTCTATTTATAAGTTATATTTTTATGTGTTACATAACCCGATGGATATCTAAAAACCCGAACAACCCAATAGATTTGGATATAGGTAGTAAATCGTAAAAATCGATGGATATGAATATAGATATGAGTTGAGTCATAAAAAATAGATATGAATATGGATATGGGTTGAGTAAAACCCAAACCAAACCCTACCCATTGCCATCCCTACTTGTAAATGATCATTTTTATAGCGATTATTAAAAAATAAATTAAGAATACATATCTAACTACAAAATTTTGGATTATCTTTTTAAATGGCAACAAATGATCCTAAATGTAACATCCCGTCACCGATGGGATGTGTACAGTTCATTGCATTCGTATTTGTATATGTGCATGCATTATAGTATATTGTATAATTGGCATTTGTACGTACATGCATGTATGACATATTTCCGATTAGATTT
>JANTPM010000007.1:28748307-28758893 GCA_025434745.1 Erythroxylum divaricatum
CATTTTTTTTTTGCGGAATTGTCCGAAAAGTACCGGAATTTTTGGTTCCGGCCGGTACCAACCGGAAACGGCCGGTACCGGCCGGAATTTATGACCGGTAAGATTTTTCCCGTTCCGGTACCGGATTCCAGCCGGAACGGAACGTTCCGGCCGGTACCGTCCGGTACGGAACGGTATTCTGAACACTGGATATAATATAAGACTAAAATAAAAAAATTACAATATTTAATCAATTTTATTATTTGTAAAATGTTTAAAATTTTCAATATTGGTTCGACTTTACTTCGTACCGTTTCAACAAATGAAGATTTCCCGCCCAAGTTTTAATACAAAAATTAAAAAATAAAAGAAAGCCTTCTTCTTAGGGTTTGTATTGTGTTTCTTTACCAATTTGCTGATATATTCGTCGGATGATGACAACTCCGATGGAGATCTCGACGCCAATCCAGACAGAGACGGAAGTTTCCCAGCAAAATGCAGATGCAAGGCCTCCGCCGTCCTCTCCTGTTCTCACCGGTCGGAAATTCCTCGTTTCCGGTATTTCCGAATCCATTTCAAGTTCCTATATTGAGATCGGTCTCTAAATTAGTTGCTTTATTGAGGCATTTTCTTTATTTTTTACTTCTCTTTGCTTTGTGATTTCTACAGTTGAAGTTTGCTTAAAGTCTTCGAGCACAGCTCGCGCCGAAGATGTTCGCTCGGCTGTTGAAAGGTAGTTATTTTTCGTTCAATTTGAGATTTCTGAATGTTTTGATTACTTTTCGGGTCCAAACGGAATTGTGGCAGTGGTTAGTGGTTTGATAGGGGTTAGAATTTCGTTGCTTGATGTTGTTACTCTTTTGGTTTTGCTACTCTAAGGTGTAATTGTAAACTTGGATTCATCTTTGTTGTGGTGTGTTGGGTGTGGGGGTGTTTCAGAATGCTTGAAGCGAGGAGCTTAAGCTATACAGATGGACCTGTCGCTGTTCCTACTGATGATCTATTTCTCGTAGAAAATGTACAAAGGATTCGTATTTGTGAGACGGGTAGGCATTTGCGTTGAAGATTGTGGAGGGAATTTGAAGACGATTTTTAAAATTTCAATTTCTTCTGATGGAATTTATATTATTTTGCTTAGCAGATGAATGCGTGGAAAACCATGATATTCTTTTGTTCTGGCAAGTCAAACCAGTAGTACACGTGTTTCAGGTAGATGTGCATCAGGGTACAATATCTTTCTGGTGTTTTGATTATTATTTTTATTGTTGCATGCTCTTTTGGAAGATATTGGTGACCTTTTGTCCTTCTAAATTATGCTGGCTTCAATATTTTCAGCTTAGTGAGGAAGGACCTTCTGAGGAATTTGATGGGGATGGACAGCTTTCCAGCTTTAACGAGTGGATTCTTCCTGCAAAAGAATTTGATGGCATGTGGGAGAGGTTTGTTTGCAACTTCTATTCTTTACACTATTTCATGCAGCAACCAATGACAGGAGAATTTGCTTTTACAGTTTGATTTATGAACCTGGTCTCAAGCAAAGGTTATTGAGTTACGCAGCAAGTGCATTGCTCTTCACGGAAAAGGGGGTGGATCCCTTTCTTGTGTCATGGAATCGGTAAGGAATAATATTTCATTTAGTCAGTATTTTCTATCAAATTTGCGTACTCAAAGATACTATGTAATTACTCAAGAAGTGTGCCATCATGTCTTCCAGCATCATTCTTTTGCACGGACCTCCAGGCACTGGGAAGACATCCTTATGCAAAGCACTGGCTCAAAAATTGTCAATTCGATTTAACTCCAGGTTAATCCTTCGTCTGAGAAGCGTCTAATCCTTTTATCGGGAAAGTAGGAAAGGGAAAGAGGAGAAGAAAAAAAAGTTAATAAGTTTGTGCTTTTGGGATTTATCAGGTATCCACAGTGCCAATTGGTTGAAGTTAATGCCCATTCTTTGTTTAGTAAATGGTTTTCTGAAAGTGGAAAACTGGTAAGTGATCATCTTCTATAAGCAGCGAGAAGCGCTCATGGCTCCTAAAAATGTGCTCTTTCCTATTCTTATGGAATCAATCTACTTAATCTTATTTCCCTGCTTTATTGCATTAGGTTGCGAAGCTTTTCCAAAAGATTCAAGAAATGGTAGAGGAACAAAACAATCTGGTATTTGTCTTGATTGGTGAGAGCTATTGTGATGTTACCTTTTCTAACATTTACCCGTCATCTCATTTTCTTCCAGCATGTAATAGCTTAGATTTGTGGTAATGCAGATGAAGTTGAAAGCCTTGCTGCCGCCAGGAAAGCCGCTTTGTCAGGGTCTGAACCTTCAGATTCTATTCGAGTATCTTCACTTTCAACTCTTCTCCAAATGAATTTTGGTATTTGTCTTATGTTAAGAAATGCCAATCTTAGAATTTATCTAAGGTCCTCCATTGGCGTATATTGATGCCTACTGTACCTTGGGATATCGCAGGTTGTCAATGCACTACTGACGCAGATGGACAAGTTGAAAGCATCTCCAAATGTCATTATAATGACTACATCTAATATAACTGCCGCTATTGGTAAGCCTGTGTATATCTTGGCTCCATCAGCTTTTTTTCAAACCATTGCATGCTTGCTTCAGTCCTTGATTTCCCTGTCTCGAAGGACTTGCCAGGAAAACACAATAGCAATAAAAATCGTTGTGGCCAAGGAACATCTGTAAAAAATTCAGATTCATGTTGATCCAATTGTTGCTGATCTTAGGAGAATTTCTGTACTTAAAATGAAACAGAAATATGCATGCATTTGAGTCTTTCAACTTAAGTAAACATGTATGGAACAGTTTTTTCTCTTGTCGTACTGTCCCATGATATTACATTTGCTCGAAAGGTTCTCATTTTCTTTTACTTCTGTGATAAATGGCAGTTCTCTATCATAATTAATATTGATATACTGTGCATAATGGTCCTATCAAGATTGGTACTAAACACTTAACTTCGCGAACACAATTCTGGAATTTTTTGGTGGTCATTTCAAATAAAGTTACCAATTGTTGGATGCAGATATTGCATTTGTTGACCGAGCTGATATTAAAGCATATGTTGGTCCCCCCACACTTCAAGCTCGCTATGAGATCCTGAGTTCGTGCTTGCAGGAACTTATGCGAACCGGAATCTTATCAAACCTCCAGGTTGGATCTTATCTCAAGCTTCTGCAACAGATATTTCCACGGAACATTACTTTTACTAAACATTTGCATGCCTTATTAAATACTCAGAATTGTTTCTGTCTAATGAACTTTCAACATGTATAGGACTCTGACAATCTTGCGTTTCCAAATTTTTCAACCTTAAAAGGGAAGCTGAATGCTCCAGATGTTCAGGAATCTCAGACAATGCTTTATTTGTCTAAACAATTGCTTGAAGCTGCAGAAGCTTGTGAGGTATGCTATAGATTGCCTTTCATACCTACATGATCATGTGACGATCGAAGAAAGAAAAGATTCAAGGATTAGCTATAAAGGATCTGTTTCTCCTTTTCTGTGCAGGGGATGAGTGGTAGATCACTAAGAAAACTTCCATTTTTGGCGCACGCAGCTCTTTCAGGTCCATGCACTTGTGACCCCAGCAAATTCTTGTCTGCGATGATTGACACAGCTCGAAGGGAGCATTCTGAGCTATCTGACAGATAAACTCCACTTAAAGATGTATCAAGAGATTAAAAGAAACAGAATCCTAGGGCAAAGACTCGTGTGCATTTACAGTATCAGTCATATACCAGAAGGTGATTAGTTCGACAGGTTTTTGCTATTGTTTCTTTAATTGTTCCCATCTTCATCACTTTGCATCAGTAGATTCTAGCTTCTGGATAGCTAGGCTATAAGATTTAGTTATAGATTCTAGCTTCTGGATAGCTAGGCTATAAGATTTAGTTATCTTCTAACATGTCAATGTAATATTTACTTAATGTTCAAAAGCAAGGATCATGCAAAGTCATTCCTGACAAACAAAGTAAAATAGATTGCATTAAGAGTAATGCTCTAGCATTATATCGCTAATTGCTATCGTGTGTATACATTACAAATCGCATAGGCGAGGATCTGGTATTTGTCCTTTCTCCCAAAGGAGAAACCTGAAGTACATTCGCTATAATATGATGGCTCATAAAGGTAAATGTCCACAACCCGAAAAAAGGCAAGGAAACATACTCAGGTTTTTTTTTTTACCATTTCTTTATTCAGATCCAAGACCGTAGAAAATCAAGTTCTGCTATAATGATTGGTCACAACATCAAAACTGGTATCATTTTCATTCCATGGTTGCCCACAACATCAAATCTTCAAACAAATTCCTAAAAGTCCAAGGTTGGTAGTTTCTACGCCACATGACTTCACCTTCAAATATGTAATATACATGATATTATAATTCAAATATGTAATATCCATGTTTTTATAATTCCAACAAAGTTGGCCACTTAAAACTAAAAAAAGACAGATTGATGGTGCTTTACCAACTTCATTGAAAAGAAGTTCACCTAAAACAAATAACCCAGGCCTAAACAACTGGTAGTCTGGTGGCCTTTACAGAGCCAAAAAGTTTGCAGATTTCATCATGTTTACGAACATGATAAGGACATTTATACAACAAATCTTTAGCCTCAGAATGTCTACCTTCCTGAAAGAAGGATTTGAAAACATGAAGGTAAGCTGTGACTGATGGACATTGCTTTACACTCAATGCCTTCAAGAAACTGTTAGCATCCTCCACCGTCCCAAACTTGGCTATGTGCTGAACAATTGGCTCGGCAAAAGGTGGGTATCCGTGTTTCTTCATCAACTGAAGAAGATTCATGGCTTCTTCAAGTTTCCTGACTTCTATAAGCTTTCCAATGAGAAGTTTATAAGTAGATTGCCAAGGTCTTAATTCAATCTTATTTATCATCTCCACAAGAAATGTATAAGCACTATCAATCCTTTTCTGACCAAGGAAACCATTTAACATGACCTCAGCCAAATCAGCATCAGCAGTATAGTTTCTCTCCATCATCTTGGCAAAAGACATTAATGCCTGATCAAATTGATTTGAAGCAAAATGCCCCTGAATAAGAACGGTCCAAGTCTTAACATCTGGAATACAACCATCTGCTTCCATGTTGTCCAGAAACTTGCGTGCTTCCTCCAATCTCCTAGCTTTACAAAGTCCAAAAATCAATTGACTGTATGTGATGTTGTCAGGTTCAAACCCTGTATTTCTCATTACCTTAATAATCTCTTCTGCTTTATCAAACTCCCCTGCACTAGTCAGGGATCTGTGAATTCCATCATAGACAGCTTTACTTAAGTCAATCCCAGCTGCTTCACATTTATTTGCAACTCTGAAAACTAAATCCAAATTTGGGTTATCACCAACTGAAATGCTCCGTAAGAGAATGCTACAATCTTGAACAGAGGGCTTAAATGGGCCATCCATCATAAATTCGTAAAGCTTTACAGCATTCTCCATCAACCTGCTCTTCTGAAACTGCCTTGAAATCTTTATGTATGTATCAATATCCATGTCGTGACCGGCACTTTTCATCTCTTTAATGATACCCCAAAACTCTTCAATTGAATCACTCCTTCCTAGAATCCTAGCAATGGCATTGTACGTGACAGTATTGTGCTCATAACTTTCACAGCTACCAATCCAGTTAAAAAATTTCAAAGCTTTTAAAGGAAAATGCCTAAGCTCCTTTGTCACCTTTATTACAAAATTATCAGTAAGCACAATACCCATATCCCTAAGTTTTTGCTCAACCTCATTGCTCCACTCCACCTCCAAAATACTATTAACTACATTCTTGACAACACCTTCCATAGCATTTTCTTGAAGCATCCTTTTGTAGAAATGTGACAAAGCAACCGAATCATTAATCATCTTTTCATTTTTTAAAATTCCCAAAATTGTCAAATAAGTTTCCTCGTCAATGTAAAATCCTTCCTCTTTCATTTTCGTTAAAGCAATCCAAAATTTCTTCATAGAGTCCTTCCTAACTAAAATCCTGAGCAACAAGCTATACAAATGGGAACTGGCTCTAAACCCATCTCTCTGGGAAGCCCAAGTAAAGAAATCCCATGCCTTTTCTGGGTCTTTATCTAGTTTCTTCAAAACATAAACAACTATCTCGTGGTTCACTGTGGGGCTCAGGGTCTCTAACTCATTCTTCAACTCAGGTGACCACTCATTGATCGACAAGAGGTCAACAACCAAGTTGGGTTTTGAGGAAAAGTAAGACTTTTGATGGATATTCCAAACATAATATCTACCGAATTGATTGGGAACAGAACAGGGAGATAGTGGACAGAAGTGAGGCACCTGAGTGAAGCCATGATGAGGGGGTCGTGAAACGTTCGTCAAGAGTCTAAGAAATGCTAAAATTGTCCCCGATCGATGCATTGGTGACTTATTCAGAATCAACCCTTTCGACACAAACAAGTTAAAAGCACATTTCTTGAAGATCCTTCAACAATATTCCCCATGTAAAAGTTTTTCAGAATAAGTCTCCTCTGGTTTGCATTGATTAGGGTTTAAGACAGGGCTTTGGTTCAGTGTACAAAGAGACTTAGGCCACTCCTCCATTTCTTACTGGGCCGGGTCAGCCCAATTCAAACCCCACCCGACGATTTTAATCCATGAATATTTATTAAAAAAAGATGGTTGTGAGCCCCACTTTTCGATTGTCTTCCACGCGAGGAAAAGGTCACTCTCGACTCACCCCTCCCACCCACCACCTTCCTTCCGCTCCCACTGATAACGGGCGTGCAAGGGGGGACCACATTCTTTCTACACGTGTCAAATATTTATTGGTCACCGGACAGGGTGGGTCCGTCTTTGCTATTGAAGGAACATGCTCCATAGAACATAGCCACGGTGGTCCTCGGGTTGGAAAGAGCCATCCGATCCGATGACATGACAGGAAGAGTCTATTCCACAACCTTGCATCTTCCACTAGTAGTAGCCTAACAATGTCGGTCTAGGTTTAAATTTTATGGTCATAATCTAAATTGTTGAATTAATTTAACCTAATTACCTTCAGTTTTATCTAACTATATGAATTGGAGCCGGGTAGTCAGAACCTTTTTGGGGATAAGTTGGGATTTTGAACAAGAAGCCCTCCACATCCACATGCCAATCCAACACATATGAGATAAAAAAGGGCAGTAAAAACTAACCATTTGTCCTTTTTGGGAAACCGAACTAAAAAGGGATGAAGAAGAAAGAACCCAAAAGACCCTTTTTTGCCCCAGCTTTGAAGCAACATGCATTAGTCTTTGCCGTCCATTTGTTTCTTTTGGCTTGCCTATGAAAGTGTGCCAGCAACTGCACACTAAAGAAAGGATCGTGCATGCGGGAATGTAAAAGCTTAGCTAAGATGGCTACTCTCTACTGTATTTGCGTGCACCTTATTATCACATTATATACAAGCTTATTATCTTATGCTCATGCATTTTGTTTATTTGTGTGTGTGTGTGTGTGTGTGTGGACATATGAATGTTCGTGTTTCTATCACCCTCTCTCCCTCCTCTCTCAACCAAATCAGTTGTGTAGATATGAGTCCCCTTCTACATTTCCACACCATGATTGCAGATCTCAACTTTGTACCGGTTCTCGTGTTCATTTTGCTTCTCCAAAAATGGCAGCTCGCTTACTGTCTTCTCTCCCATTTCCGTGGTGCTCTTTTTATCTTCCGTCCAATGAAGCTAGAGGTCCTTCCATGCCAAGAGTAACAATGTCATGGAGGAATCATCTCCATGGAAGGGGAAAGGAGCGTTCCTGGTCCGATTGCCACCGCTATCTATATATATACGCATATGCATACTTTACTGTTATTAGCTCTTACTCTCTGTGATATTGTACAATTGTCATGCATCTTACTGTGTTGCAGTCTTTCATTTCCTGCAATCCTTTTCCTCATTTTTCAGATAAGCATTTCTGGTGTTTCCTTCTATATTTACGATGATGTTTCTTTGTTGAACAATTGGAAAAGAACTTCTGTAATAATGAAAAGAGTGGATGGTAGCCACATATGTTCGTTTTTTGTGTTGAAGCAAACAGCTAGATGTCAGAATGAGTTCATGTAACAATCCAGTCTGCAAGTGTTTGAGGAAATAAAATTTGACGCTATACTCCAATTGATTGTATATAATAGAGCTATTTGTTTTATTCTCTTCCACATTTCTACTGTATACACCTCAAGATTGACACCAGTTGATCACTGGCAGAAACTTGAGTTTGTATGGATTCAAATGGTATTACCAGCAACTTGGCTAATTCTTCCACAACTGAAAGTAAATACCAAAAGCAATCTTGTTAGCTAATATTTGATGAGCATGATGACATTCTCTATCAGTTTGTCCTTCTTTACTCATTACTGAATTTATACAGGTTGACTATGTGCTTCAGCCGTGCCTGTTGACTCTTGGGCAGATTCCCCATTTTATTCTCTTTGTTGATTGCAATCATGCTATCTCTTTATGCCTTTTGTAATAACCAAATGATGATAACTAACAGCTAAAGCTACTGTCTGGCCTCAGTCAGGTCTCATGTTATTATTCTCATTAAACTGCGAACTTTATGGAATAATAAGTCCCATCTTGTCTGAAGGATAGCATCTGTTTGCAAAAGGTTCATCTTTAATAGTTCTAGTTTCTAGGGTTTCTCAAAAGGGCTGTGTTAGTTTGTCTATATCACATGTTGATTTATCATATTCAGTTTCACTTGACGATCATACTTTTTTAATAGGAGAACACGGACTCCTTATTTTTGGGATATGCATTATTATGGTTTTCGTATTATTCTGTTCGATGTCACTTAGTATATATGCATACCATACTAATTGAAAAATGGTAAAGAAAATATGTTACTTTGCCGAACTATTGTTTTAACTCCTTAGTCTCTCCCGAGTTCCACTCTCACTCCTCATTGTTTCACAATTAATCTCTAATTTGATTTTAGCCATAAAAGCAACTCTCACCTTATAACATACATGTGATAGACAAAAATGCCATTTTTTGTTTAATTACATGAAAGGTTTGCAGTCTTTTTATACAAGTTTTCATATAATAAATATATACAAGATAAGGTAAAATTATTGTCTCTATAAGATGAGAGCAATATTTATAATATGTCAATATCATTATCACTAAAATATGGAAGGGTACACTTAGGATGATATGGATAATTATCACGCGTCATCAAACTTTGTAAAGTTTACGAGTACTGACAATGATGAGCTTGTCTCAATACCAGTGAAATACAAGTCTAGCCAATGGTTTGGTTATTATATGAGTACTTTAATTAGAAAAAAGCAAAAATGTAGTTGATGAGTAGAACCTTTGTAGTGACTAAGTCTCAAACAAAAAAAATATCCATCACAATGTGCTAGACAAGCATTAGAAATTAGATATATATACTAAGAAAAGTTACACCAAGATTCTCGCATTATATAGTAGGTTAGACGTGAGACAAACCAATTTTACTAAAAGAGAAATGATCCAACATATTTCAACAACAACAAAGGCAATTAGTACTAAATCTGAAAACAATGACTTATTTCTTAGCACTCTAAGAAATAAGGTTAGATGTCAAGAATGATACGGTAACTAAACATAGATCAATGTTAATCAAGATAACCAGTTCAGTCATCATCATAGTAAGCCTATATGGTAAGAGAGATTAAGTCAGTCAAGTGATCACTATGAGATGAAGTGGATAGAAGATATATAGTGTTTAACCACATTCTAATAAACATTAGTTGGATAATGTAGAAATGAGATAATTTATTTATGGAAAATTGGATGTCAGGCTAGTAAGATAATGACATTGAAGGGCAACAATGATACTATGATATTTTATGGGATTGGTAAGAAAAACGCTATGATTTTTAGAGAGAGGGAGGGTAAGGGCAAGGGTAAGGGTAAAGGTAAGAGGTGTGTTAGCAAGTCTAGAGTTATCAAGGGATGTGCAATGAAGGAGGTCTTTAATGTATTGAGTTTGGGTAAGGAGAAGGCCATTGGGTGTCGTTATGATTTTAATGCCAAGAAAATAGTGCAAAAAACCTGAGTCTTTAATGAAGAAGGTATGTTAAGATCATGGATAAGAGAGTTGATGGGGAAAGGGGAAATGAAGAACTTATACTTAATATATCAACTACATAAACAAGGAAGAAGATTGTAAGAGAAGGTGTAGAATGAATAAATAGAGACATTAGTTTGTAGGAAGTAAATTTGAGTTTCTAAAGTTTATTAATCAAAAGATGACTATGAAAAAAAGCAGTATTGACAATAAGATGAGAAAGAAACTAGTTATTTAATAGATAAAGAGTAAGTATAATGCAGATAGTAGTGGGACTGATAATAAAACTAAAGGAATCAATGTATTCAATACTAGGAACTTGATGATTTTTATCTCTTGGCAATAAGGCGAGGTTTTATAATGCTCAAGGGAGCTATGAAGTGAATCACGCATTAATACAATACTTAGAAAACGTTATTAGAATGCACGAGAAGGGGGAGTTGAATTGTGTATTCCCCTTTTTTATGATTCTTTTGAAACTGTTTGTTAGAAGTAAAATTCTTTACAGAATTTTTG
>JANTPM010000007.1:28769509-28794891 GCA_025434745.1 Erythroxylum divaricatum
AGAGAAGAGCTTCCCTTTGAGCTAAGGATCCCTTCATTTGGTGAAGAATGAAGGTAAGATCATTTTTAAAACTTTTATATTTTTTAAAAGATTTTAGTTCATGGAGTTTAGAAAATGCTTGGGTTTAAGTATTCTAAAACCAATTTTAGTGATTGTGTTTGATGGATTTTCAATTGAAAACCTTATTGAGTGGGGTTTTGGTTATTGTATAAAGGGATCAAAGAGGCAAAAGGAACAAGAGAAGAGGCATTTTTTAGCAAGGCTATAAGCAAGAAAATCAAGGTGGGTTATATGTTTATAACAGAGTAAATAAGCCACTAATGTTTTTTTTAAATCAAATAAGTTTAATGTTTCCAATTGCATCATAATTGTTGCATTTATTGCTATATGTTTGTTATATGAATTGTGTTGATAATTTATGAAAAGGTTTTGAAAATGATTATTTTGAAAAGATACAAGTTTATGAAATCATGTTTTCAGAAATGATTTTCGAAATATCTCATGTTTATGAAAAATCAAGTCTCGAAAAAGTGACATTTTGGGCAACATGTTTACAAGTTATGAAATATGTGTTATGTGGGTTTGTGGTGATCCCCTAAGTTAAGTCACATGCATGTTGACCAAGTTAAAGACTTCTCCTGCCTGCCCGCTAGTGGTATGTAGCTCCTTTATAGTCTCCCTCAAGTTTACGACTATATAAGACCACTACGTGGAATTGTTATAGCTCGTCATGTTAATGGATCTACCCAAACCATTTTGATATGCTTATATGTTCATGACAAGAGTGATGTATACATAGTTTGCATAACCCAAACCATTTTGATATGCTTATATGTTTATGACAAGAGTGATGCATACATAGTTTGCATAACCCAAACCATTTGATATGCTTATGTGTTCATGGCAAGAGTGATGCATACATAGTTTGCATAACCCAAACCATTTTTATATGCTTATGTGCTAATGATAAGTTGACAAGAGTGAAGCATTCATGTTTTGCAACTTGTGGATTTTGGCTGAAAGCCTAACAAACGTGTGTTTTATAAACCATATGAAAATTTCTTATGACAAGTGAATGGTTTCAATAGTTTTTACTTATTTTTCTGTTATAAACTGTTACCCATGAGATGTCAAACTCACCCCCTTTCTATCCCATTTTTAGGTGATAGCTAAGAGATTAAGTGATCAAGAACCTAAGGGAATTTCTTCAAAATTTGCTATTTTGTGTTTTGTAATAAGCCAATGGTGTGGCTTTTGATATGTAAATAAAATTTTTAAAACTCTGTTGTTTTAGAAATGAAATGATATATTGAAGTAGTACAATTATGTATGTTTATATTGACTTCATCGTAATATGGTTGAGTTTAAGTAATAAGTTTGTTTTGATGTTTGATTGTCGTGGGCACGCCACCCTTGTGGGATGATGCCTAATAAGGGTTCATGGAAATAACCCTATAGGAAAATTTTGCTCAGTATCATGAGTTCGCAAGGTTTGGGTTTTAAAAATCAAGCGAGATGCAATCATTGATGGTATCAGAGCAAGAAAAGGAATCGATGATGGTTAAGGAGACTTCATTGGATTATGCTCACGTTTTATGGTTTAAGAGTTGGTTTTCGAAATCAGGGCCCAACATAAATATATTCAAATGATATTTTATCAACAACCAACTCCTTTAAGTTATAATATTTGGCCAATGTTATTAAATAAAGAATTTGTGACTTAATAATTCTTTTTTGATTTAAATTTAACCTCTTTCCTTAGCTTGCATAAAGATCTTCCTATTTCTATGTTAAACTACATTTCACCTTTATAAGAAGATCATAAACCAGCCATACAAGTTTGAGGATATGAAATAACCAACAAATAAGAAAATAAAAATAAGAAAAATTAATAACAAAAATGTAACATACTTTTTCCACACCTTTAGAATCCTAGATTTTTGTAATTGTGAAAATGGCAATGAGAGTTTAGAAAAATGTATTTCATGCTCCTGTATAATGTTAGCTTACACATATATGAATATTGATTTTTGCACACTAAAATGATTGTACATGCATTCATTGACATTTTCCAGGTATAATTGATCTATAAATGTGATTATATTTGGAATTTTAAGTTGTATGTGTTAAGAATTGATTTGGAGAGTATATTTATTAACTCATAATTATTAGTGAAAATATAGGAAAATTCTAAAATTTAAGGATATTTTTGAACTAGAAAAAATACCAAATGGTAGAATAATTGATAAATAGTAGTAAAAATAAGAGCCAAATGGCAGTGAAAATTTTTATAAATGATATTGGTATTTAATGACAGGAGTTGTTGAAAATTGGGTTGAAAATTGGAGACAAATGGATTAGCTTTTTAAAGGAACCAATTAGAGACTAAAATAAGATGACAAGTGGCAAGTGACAAGTGTCACAATACTTACCACTCACCACTCAAGAATTTTTACCCAGCTTAAAGACCACCTTATGGTCTTTCACTTGCCCATTTACGACACTTGCTTCTTTTCTTCATCTTCTTCATTTGCTCTCTTCATCTTCTTCATTACTCACTAGTCATTTGGTCTTAATTTAGGCTAGAATGAGGCTTGAATTGAACCTAGAATGATGCTTGAATTAAATGACTAATGTGTGATATGTTTGAAGTGATAATGGAGGTTATAACTTAGTGAATGAATTAATAATATCAAAGTACCAAAGACATAAGTATAATGGGAATGAAGATGTTCATATGATTGTAGTTATGATCTAAAGGAGTTGAGTAATATGTATTAAGTGATTAAATGTGAATGAGAATTGGGTATATGAAAGCATATAATGTTAGAAAATAAATGATGAGAAATTGAGTTATGATATTAGAATAACCAAGTGTTCTTGAGGTATAAGCTTAAGAACGAGCTAGACACATACAAAGGATAAAGATTTAATGGTGAACTTAGAATGATCATGTACAAATGAAGTGTAAACCTAAGTTCAACAAGACATATATGAATTATAAAATGAGAATGAACATAAAATGTCAAAATTAGGTAATATACCTGGGATTGTCATTGAGTACGCAATATACACAGCACATATATATATGTATGTGATTAAGTATTCATAAGATTGAGCAATTAATAATGTGTGTGCAATATGTGTTTTGCGTAATGATGATACATGATAGAACATCCATAGCTAGACATTTCTGGATCATAGAAGCTAATGCTAATATGGAGCGTACTGTGAGTTGACCTAGATGGTCTTACTTTAAATGATTATCCTGTTTAAAATCTATATTGAATGATTATATGAATGTGATTGTACTGATTATGGACATTGAATTTTTGAAGTGTTTATTGCTTGGAATAAATATTGGAAGTGCTCATTGAATGTAAATTGGACTAACTATGTGCTTTCTTAACTTAAATGTTGAATGACGGACTAAGGTCCGATGACATGTGAAAGTGAATATGTAAAGAGAAATAAAATGATTGATTGATCTTATGTGATTGATACATTTCATTACATGAATGCATGACACAATAAAGGTTTTTGTGACTGGATTAGCCACCAAGAAAAAGCTTAAAGCTCAAAGAGTGAAAAAGAGCTGAAAGTTCATAATGTGATTAAGAGCTAAAGGCTCACTATATATAATGAGCTCGGAAACTCCAACGGATACAAGACAGTTATCAATAAGCCCGGTATCTACAATAGATACGAGACAGTTATAGGCACTCGGTCACAATAATAACAACTAAAAGTGAGTCCCATGTGCATTACATATATAATGTATGATTTCAATGATCGAAACGAACTGTTTGATTGCATTGAATGTGAAATGTGAAAATTGTGAACAAAATAGTTTTGTGATGCTACATGATGATAAATGAATTGATGTGAAATATGTGATTGTATGTATTGATGCGTTATGTGATTGAGTGAGCTATCTAGGATGGTCCACTCACTAAGTTTGCAAAACTCAACAAAAACTTTGCAATACTTTTTAGGCTTAGAGAAGATCTCCTGTTAGACAAATTGGATTTAAACCATTACATTAGAGTAAGAGATAGAGGTCGGGATCAATTCGTGTTTGCATTTGTGTTTCTTTATCTTTATATCAAATTGTGTATTATGCAATTATTATACCTTGGTTACTTGAATAATTTTATTTTGTAATAATTTTCCAAATTGGAAATTTTTGTAAATGACATTGAACAATGAGTGTAGTAACACTTATTACTGAAAATCTTTATGAATAAAATGGGCTCGATTTTTTTATTGATATTCCACAAATGCATGTATTGTTTTTTTAAAAAAATTGTAATGAGTTTTGATTGACTGACTATTCTAGCATACCATCCTTTTAGGATATATTCTCAAATATCGTCGATATATTCGGGGATATGCCCTATGAGAGTAGGGTGTTACAATATAAGTGGCAATAAGGAGCTATTCATGGAACTTAATGAGAAGAAAAAGGAAGAAATTATTTTTGACAATGATTCAAAAGTTTCAATTGAAGGCATAAGTGATATTATAGTCTTTATAAAAAATCGTAGTCGTAGACTTATTTCACAAGTCTATTATGTTCCTTCTTTGAAAGCAAATATCTTGAGTATGGGACAATTGCTAAAAAATGGATATGATATCTATTTTAAAAATTCTTGTTGCATTTTGAGAGATGAAGCAAATAACTTAATAGCAAGGGTACCTAAGTCAAAGAATAGAATGTTCAAGCTCAATGTCAATGTTGATCACCCAAGATGCTTGAAGACATGTGTCAAAGACTTCTCTTAGCTTTGGCATTTGAGACTTGGCCATCTAAATTTTAGAGGATTAAATTTATTAGTAAAGGAGAATATGATGAATGGTTTACCTCTCATTACTCAACCCAGTCAATTATATAAAGGTTGTGTTATGGGAAAGCAAGTGAGAAAGCCTTTTCCAAAGGATTCCACCACGAGAACCATCAAACCACTTCAACTTGTTCATGCCGATATTTCTAGCCCAATCAAGCCATCTTCTTATGGTAAAGCAAACTATTTCTTACTCTTTATTGATAAATTTTCTCACAAAACTTGGGTTTATTTTTTGAGTAGAAGGGATGAAGCTTTTGGAGTTTTCCAAAATTTCAAAGCCCAAGTTGAAAATGAGAGCGGATTTTTCATCAAATCTTTGGGGATGGATAGATGGGGAGAGTTCACTTCCTTGAAGTTCAAAAAATTTTGTGAAGCTAAAGGCATTCGTCATTTTCTTATAGTTCCATATTCTCTGTAAAAAAATGGTGTTGTGGAACTTAAGAATAGATCTATTCTCAACATGGCAAGGAGCATACTAAAGAGCAAGAATATGCCTAAGGAGTTTTGGGTCGAAGCTGTTGCTTGCGCTGTATACTTATCCAACTTATCCTTTACTAGAAATGTTCATGGGATGACTCCTCAAGAAGCTTGGAGCTATAAGAAGCCAAGTGTTTCTCATTTGCAAATTTTTGGAAGCATAACATATGCTTATGTTCCTAAAGAGATGAGATCGAAGTTAGATGACAAAAGTGACAAACATGTCTTCATTGGCTGTAGCTCTAATTCTAAGGGGTATAAGTTGTTTAATCCTACCAATGGGAAGATTGTAATTAATAGAGATGTTGATTTTGATGAAGAAAGTTAGTGGAAGTGGGATGTCTTTAAAAATGAAGAAAGTATTTCATTTCCTATTATTGGAGATTTTGATCATGATAGGCATGAAGATATTCATACTCCTCCTCAATCACCCAATCCTAGAAGAAATGGAAGTTCTCCTCAAAGCTCGTCTGAGGGTCCTAAAGGAAGATGGAGTCTATGAGATCTTTATTAATCCACGGAGATGGTAGAAAATACAACACTATTTAGTCTCTTTGCCAATTTCGAGCCGCTGCACTTTGAAGAAGCTATACAAGAAAAGAAATGGAGATATGCAATGGATAAAGAAATTTAAGCAATTTAAAAGAAAACACATGGGAGCTTTCTACTCTTCCAAAGGAGCAAAAGGGGATTGCTGTGAAATAGGTATAGAAAATCAAAAGAAATGCTCAAGGAGAGGTAGAGAGGTACAAGGCAAGACTTGTCGTTAAAGACTATAGGCAACGACATAGAGTAGACTATGATGAGGTGTTTGCTCCTATGGCTCGACTAGAGAACATTTGATTAATTGTTTCCTTGGCAGCGTAAAAGAGATGGAAGATTTATCAAATGAATGTCAATTTGACATTCTTGAATGGCTACCTTGAGAAAAAGGTGTTTATCCAACAACCATTGAGGTACTTGGTGAAAGGACGTGAAGATAAAGTGTTGAAGTTAAAGAGGACATTATATGGCTTGAAACATTCTCCAAGACCTTGCCATAGTCGCATTGATAAACATTTTCAAAGCTAGGGATTCGTTAAATGTCCTCAAAAACATTCTCTTTATGTCAAAGAAGTGGAAATGGAAGCATTCTTCTTGTATGCCTATATATTGATGACTTGATCTTCACGGGTAGCAATTAAAAGATGTTCAAAGAGTTTAAGAAGGTGATGACTAAAGAATTTGAAATGACTGTTATAGGACTTATGTCCTATTTCCTTGGTATTGAAGTGAAGCAAGATGATGATGATATCTTTATTTCTCAAAAGGCTTATGTAAGAAAGATTCTTGAGAAATTTAAGATGAAGAATTGCAAGCCCATTAATACCCTAATTGATTGTGCAACAAAATTGTCAAAGTTTGATGAAGGTGAAAAGGTGGATCCAACTCTTTTTAGGAGTCTTGTTGGAAGCTTGAGGTATTTGACTTGCACAAGACCCGATATTCTCTTTTGAGTGGAGGTCATAAGTCGTTTTATGGAAGCTCCAACTAGTACTTATATGGCAATGGCTAAAAGGATTTTGCAATATATCAAAGATATTATTGACTATGGTTTGCACTATTTTTCTTCATCTAATTTTCAACTTATTGGTTATAGTGATAGTAATTGGGGAGATGATGTTGATGATAGAAATAGCACAAGCAGGTTTATATTTTTCATGGGTGACACTGCTTGACGTTCTAAAAAACAACCTATTGTGGCTTTATCTACATGTGAAGCCGAATATGTTGCAACTACTTCTTGTATCAAACGTGCAATTTGGTTAAGAAGGTTGTTGAAGTGCTATATTTGACTCAAGATGGAGCTACCCCTAATTTTATGGACAACAAATTTGCTGTAGCATTGGGGAAGAATCTTATGTTCCATGATTGAAGTAGGCATATAGATACAAAGTTTCATTTCATAAGGGAGTGGATTGAGAACAAAGAAGTTGAGCTTTTACACGTGAGAAGTGATAGTCAAGTAACCGATATTATTACTAAAAGATTGGAGTTTGAAAGTTTTATTAAGCTACGTGCATGGATTGGAGTTACCAAAAAGAATCAAGTTTAAGGGAGGATGTTAAAAATGCAATTATATTAGTGGAGTATTTAATTAAATTTGATTCATTATTTGATTCATGTATTTTAAGATTCATTGTATTTTTCTTATGCATGTATCTTATATTTGCTATCTTTATGTTTTCCAAGAGTTGTATTGTTTAAAGAGAGGTCTTATGTATCTATAAACACCATTTACTAGTTCATTTCTAAAATGGGACAAAAAAATGAGTATTGTCTATCCCTTATTTATTACACACCATGCCCGTGCTATTATGACTTGTGCTTATGGTTTATGCACAGAGAGCCTGTCAATTATATTTCTATTAACATTGAGTCAATTTAATTCTTTTTTTTTTTTTTAGCCATAGAAAATGTAATCGACATAACTACAATGTGTAATGAAGGCTGGTCTGGTTAAAATCCCAGCCGCTCCTTGATCCAGTATTCCCATAAAGCACACAAGATTTGCAGTGTCATGACGACTGGTGTTAGAGATCATGGAAGGTAAATTAACTTGTTCTCTTGTTACTTGGTAACCTTCTCCCCTCTTTGGATCCTCCATTCCTCCTAGTTCCTCTCTCACCGTAAAGTAAGTGAATGTTTCAAGAGAATCAAGTGGAATTCCGAAACAATATCTCGAAGCTGAAAAATTTTTGATTGGAACTAGTAATCCTTTAATATAGGTCAAGAGTTGAGTATGATGAAGTCTTAATTTGATTACTCGTCCAAAACCTGTCCCTGCTCCAACAAAATAGTAGCTTATCTGGAAATCAGAATCTCATCAAGCATCACTATGAAAACCTGTGGGACGAGACAAATGAGACAATATATGGACACAAAACTTTGCTATTTTGCCATTTCTGTGACAGAATTTGCAGCTTGTTTTCAACAAGTGAGGGGGGCGGAGACTAATTAACGTTACACGTAAATAGACATTTGTTACAGAACAGTATGCATGTAAAGGCAACTTAAATTCAATGTTCAGTGCCAACAAGAATGCTGATGATGTTAAGCATAGTTGCAACTCAACTCCGCTACATAAAATCAGTCATGGTATAGATACAGCAGAAAGAAGAAAGGATAACCAATTCCCAGCTCATGCCAAGAAGAGTGAAATCTCTGGGCCAATTGAATGGATAGCATTGACGCACATACATGCCACAACACCAAAAAGTGTAGGACAACATAAACTCAACACCCATTTGGCACTCATTCGACACTTTAAATTGCAAAGGGAGTGAAAAAAATATTGTGCAACAGAAGATATGAAAATAGGGTCCCAAGACCAGTACATATCTTAGATGAACAAAGAACCATCATACTGGATGGACAACTTCCTGATGTTGAGAAGATTAAAGCTACACAAACAAGACCATACAGCATATACAAGAATATAAACAGAAAAAGACTGTCTATGACGTAACCAGGCCATGCATGTTGGTGTTACAAACCAGAAGCACCTCCATTGCACCAACTTAGTGCAAGAAGGATACAAAAAATAGCATAAGATCATCACTTGAATGGGGATGACCTCGATCTATCATTAAAGAAACTAAAAGAAAAAGATTCCATATAGTTGTATTTGGTAATTAGAATTCCAACAAGAGAGACTTAAAAAAGTCACAATGAGTTATCACAACGATATGATCCAACTAAACACAGAGAAATTGAACAAGAAGCAGAACAAAACTGCAAATTATACGACATTGTGTGCAAATAGTTTTGTTTAATTGTGAATCTAATTGCACAAGTTTGAGGATATAAAGTGACACCCAAAAACAAAGAGACGAGAAAATTTTCCTTCTACATTGTCTACTCGATGATGGATTGAATGACACCAGCTCCAACAGTCTTCCCACCTTCTCTGATAGCAAACCTCATTCCTTGTTCACAAGCTACAGGCATAATAAGCTCCACAACCATCTTAACACGATCACCAGGCATAACCATCTTTGACTCCTCATCCTTGTCATTCATAATCGAAGATACTCTCCCAGTAACATCAGTAGTCCTCATGTAAAACTGAGGCCTATAACCAGCAAAGAAAGGCGAATGCCTACCACCCTCTTCCTTCTTCAAAACATACACAATAGCAGTAAACTTGGTATGAGGTGTAATACTCCCAGGTTTTGCCAACACCATCCCTCTCTGAATATCAACTTTTTGAATACCTCTCAACAATAACCCAACATTATCACCAGCCAGAGCCTCGTCCAAAGTCTTCTGAAACATTTCAACACCAGTTACAGTTGTGTTCCTAGTTTCTCTCAACCCCACAATATCAACAGTCTCACCAACCCTAACAGTTCCCCTCTCAACTCTCCCAGTGGCAACAGTACCACGACCAGTAATAGAGAAAACATCCTCAACAGCAAGCAGAAAAGGCAGATCAGTCTGTCGTTGAGGAATTGGAATATAACTATCAACAGAATCCATAAGCTCGTAAATCTTATCAACCCACTGATTTTCTCCACGTTTAATAGCAGGGTTAGCCATCAAGGCCTCCAAAGCCAAAAGGGCAGACCCAGATATAATTGGAATATCATCACCAGGAAATTCATAAGAAGATAACAATTCACGCACCTCCAATTCTACCAATTGTAAGAGTTCCTCGTCATCGACCTGGTCCTGTTTGTTCAAGAACACAACCATATTAGGAACACCCACTTGTTTGGCCAACAAGATGTGTTCTTTAGTCTGTGGCATAGGCCCGTCTGCACCGGAGACGACGAGAATGGCGCCATCCATCTGGGCAGCGCCGGTAATCATGTTCTTCACGTAATCGGCGTGACCGGGACAGTCCACGTGGGCATAGTGGCGGTTCTCGGTCTCGTACTCGACGGTGGCGGTGTTAATGGTGATACCACGAGCACGCTCTTCGGGGGCAGCATCGATTTCGTCGTACTTCTTGGGTGCGCTATTTCCCAGAGCAGCTAAAGCCATGGTGAGAGCAGCAGTAAGAGTGGTTTTACCGTGGTCCACGTGGCCAATTGTGCCAATATTCACATGGGGTTTCTTTCTCTCGAATTTCCCACGAGCGGCGCGAACGGTAAATGCCGTCCGGCGAGTGGTTACGACGGCGGAGGAAGAAGAGGTAGTGGTGAGAAAGGGGGGGATAAAGGAAGAGGAGAGAAGGGTTTTGGGGGTGAGTTTGGTGGGTTTGGTGGAGAAGGTAGAAGAGAAAGTGGTGGCTGAAGAAGGTGGGTAGCCTAGTTTAGAGGAGGAGGAGGAGGAGACGGTGGCTGAGGCTGAAACTGCCATGACCTTCGTTGAGTTGCCTCTGAGAACAAAGGGAGAGAGGAATTGGTGTTCGTTATCTGTTTGATGAGAGGCTAAAAGAAGCGCTTTTATTTGAGGAGCTCACTCTATCTGTAATCTATCCATTCCTTTCTTACAAACTACTCGGTAACATTGGCTTTTATACTTGTCCCAAAAGGTGGATTGCCATCTCAGGTGCTCCGACGCCTCGATTTGATAGATTATTGGGATAAATTACGGTCCGATCTCAGTCAGCTTCTTCTCAGCAAGGCAACCTACTTTTCTTGTTGCCAGAATTCGAACCCTGGTTTTTATTCCAAGTTAATCTTACCAATAATCAATTGAGCTACCCGGATATTAACTTTTACACTCGGAGCTTGTGAATGTGTGACAAGTGAATTAACCTTTAGGTTCATGTTGGTAAAAACTACAAAACTTTACAATCTTTTTATTTTAAAAACAAAATTTATTAAAATTTTATTGAATTATTTTATTAAAATAATTGATATAAAATAAGTAATTTTTAAATATTTTAATGATATAAAACATTTTAAGAGAGATATGTTTCTTTTGCTACTAAAAGTGTTACTATTTTCTTTTTGTTTGTATTTTCAAATTTCTTAAATGTACAATATTAAGAAAAGAAAAGCATTGTTTTTTTGAGGTGATATCAGAATGAACATGCCTTTGCATATTACAATAATGAAAGAGGAGGGAGGGGGTTTGATTTTGAACGTCAAGGAAAGGGGGTGGTTGAAAAGGAAGCGAGAGGAGTAGAATGGTTTATGGTTTGGGTCTCAAATGTGTTGGTGCTTATGTTAGTGCCACGTTGATGAGCTCAGGCCCTTCCAAAATTTTAGAGAAACAAAACACCCTGTCCTCGACCACAAAGTCTAAAACCTTAAGCCTTAAACCACCCAATATGATGAGGCAACGGGGGGGTAGAGTAGCTTCACCCTTGAGTATATCAGTCTCACTTTCACAAAATTGAAACAATATCACTTGCTTCAGATTAAAATGGAAGTGAATGATATGTACAGCTATAAACACAAAATTCCTATGACCAACATGAGGTTGAAGAGATTAAAAGGCGGTACATAATGTTAAGTAATATCGCACAACTTCAGAACTTCACTTTATATCTCATTGTCATCTCAGCAGCACAAACTGATTAATGTGGTGGTCTGCCAGCTCTGAGCATCCCTGGGTTGCTGATCTTTATCATCTCGGAGTATGCCTGTGACAATGATCCATCTTTGCCCGTCATCCAGCGATGACAGATCAACTTTGACACAGCCTATTAACAGACAAAAACTTTTAACACACATGAAGCAGGGACACTTTATCCTACCAAGTACTTTAATCACCCTCTATATGATTTCAGGCTAAAAGCATACTTTGATGATCTCAAATTAAGATTTTATTACCATTCTCTATATCAACTTGCTTCTATCTGCCAGCAGGTCTTTGGATGTTAAAAAGCAGGCCGTAGTCTGTAAAACGATTAGTTTGTACGATGAGGTACCTTGAGCTTACATATATTCAAAACCTCCTGCCGAATTTCAAGACAAACTTCATTCAAAAAGGTTGATATGGCTAATTCATGCTTTCTTTTCATTTCATCTAGCTCCTCTTGCTGTTTCATCAATAGAATTTCAAGTTTTTCAGCAATTGCCTTAACATTTGAATCAGCGCCTTCAAGGATTTTGCTACTCTTCCCAACTTGATATGCTTCACTGTCAGCTTCTTCATGTTCCGATGCATCATTTCCCTCACCAAATTGTGAACCTTCAGACCCAGTAACATCTTTCCATTCAGTGTTCCTATCATCAGCCTCCAGCTGTTGAGGATAATCATCTTCATGTGGACCATTGCTATCCATGTGACTACACGGAGAAGCATCACTTAAAGACAGGTTCAACTGTCCAAGTCTGCATGGAGAACTTCCATCAGCAGACTTAGGCAAATCAGACCAGTACTTGCGACCTGATGGCAGTCGTTCCAACGCAAGACTACCAGAAGAATGAGTAGAATCATTACCAACAGGTGAATGAGCAACAGGTGAAGCGTCATGCTTGCTTTCAGAAGCACGCATTTCTGTGCTTGAAAAGTCTCCAATTATATTATCTGGTGATATTTTTGGAGGCATCCAATCTGGGATGAGGGACCGGATTTCTGATTCAATCATTTCTGCAATTGCAGACACATCTTGATCTGTCAGATCTAATTCCTCGACCATTTCACTAGCTACAGCAGTTGCTGTATCCACCTCAGGGTCAAATGGGAAGTGAATGTTCCGAAAATGACCTAGGGGCATGCGCAATAAATTCAGTTAGCAGTTGGAAACAGTTGATCATTTCAAGTAAAGTAAAATTAATGAACAAAAATGAGGGGAAGAGAGAGAACCTGCCAAATCAGCTATTCTCAATTTCAAAAATATTGTGTGAACATCTTTCCTCTGACCTTGTACAGAGAAGTCCCTACTCGTCTCAGGTGCAGAATCATTGGCAGATGCATGAGCCTTGTTTTGATCAGAACTACTCTCTGCAATATTTTTTGGTGTAGAACTATGAGGCAATTTTTCAACGTTTCATTTCTGGATAAAAGGAAAAGAAGCAAAAAGGGAATAACTGAGAGTAAAAAGCTTGCCCTCTAAAACGTGGAGTTCACGAAAAGCAGCAGAAAAAGTTAAAAGTGTTTCTCCACAAGGATATCATTAATTATATTCTTTTTATGATTTCTTAAAAAATCCCCAAAATTAAAGAATTCACTCCTTTTCCATCCTTTATCCTCCAACTGTTCTTTAATCACATTTTTTTTCCAATATTCAGAAAAATGGAAAAGAACAACTTCAAAATCCTATACAATACCATATATTTTCAATTTACCTGCACGAGGCCTTACGGGTTGCAATAAGCGGCCTATTATTTCATTTTCCTCATCAGGCCGAAGAAAGGGATCCATCAAGAGTTCCTTTGCTGGCAGACGTTCAGACACTTTTGCAATACATTTTTCAATAAATGCTTTAACTGAGGGATCCTTCACCTTTGCCAATGATGCTGGTTTTATACCCTACCAAGAGAAAAAGACTCAGAATGACAACACACAGCCATCAAGGTCATGAAAGTTCTGACTGTTGATAGCTGCTTTACAATAACTAAAAAGATAAGTACTTGAGATTTATATTGCAAACTAAAAGAAATTTCTTATGGAGGGGATCATAAAAAGACTTGACTTTTTGGGCCTCACATTATTTTGTTATGTTCTTTGTTTTACATTTTCTAAATATAAACTAAAATGATTTCCAAACTTCTCTCTGATCTAACAACATATTTTCTATCATGTAGTCATGGTATTTTCTTTAAAGAAATTTTTAGTTTAATACTGACGCTCAAGTCAATTAGGAGTATGTATTATTGAATACTTAAATGATCTCCATGCGTATAAAATTGCCCCATATGTGCTGAGGATCTAGAGTGACCATTGCTAAGGTATCCTTGGCTGTATACAAATTCCCTGTTATTCTTCTTCCTCCATCAACCCCTTTTACCCCATTTACCAGAGACTATAACATTTTGAACAACAGTCATACTGAAGACAATTGAATCTTCTCAAACTGTTCCATTTAGGAAATAAAAAGATGCATGAACAAACACTGGATGCACAATAGGTAGTCATAAATGATAAAGGAATTCGTGCATCGGGTCAGAAGGAAGTGAATAACTTTTTAAAATCTTGTGGCATGATTGGAAACACAGTAAAACACTTAGGTAAACATATTCTTGTCAAAAAAATATCCCAGATGCACACAAATTTCTCTATGTTAACACCCAAGTTACATCTTCGTCAAATAATTCAGTAGTAAAGGATGCATTCTTTCTTTTGAATAATTAAAATTCAGAAAGAAGTGTCAAGAGGGTGATATTTAATGTGTCCTAGTGGCCTAGCTACACTTCAATTCATTAAAACCGGATCCACATTATCAGGTAACTTAAAACCAACATGGTATGTTGCATGGGCGATAATAAAATTTATGAATCATCACTTTCACTTGAAATAATAAAATATCACATGCCCATATGTTCTTTGGCCACCAATTGAACCAGTTTCCGTATCAATATGAAGAGAAGAAAGTCTTTTAGACATCAAAGTCACTCAGGATGGCATAGGGTCCAAGACATTTGATAATGTATAACACCATACACAAGTGGACCGAGATTAGGCACAATTCAATGCTTAACGAATTAAATATTCAATAATAGGTCGAAATTAACCCCCCCATCATGTATAAGGTCATAATTTTCTTGAAAAATGGGAAGAATACAGTAGCGATATTGATGATACCGAGAAGCAAGAAATATTGGCACTGTAATACATACATAATTAGCCCATGTATGGATCTAATTACGGAGGATGGATGAAGTTGAAGTCTTACAGATGACACCTTCTTGTATATTTGAGCAGCATTGGTACATTCAATATACGGGTACTCGAAAGTTACCAGCTCTAGCAAGCACATACCAAAGGCATAAATGTCAACCAGCTCATTGTATTCCTCTTCATAAAGCTCTGGTGCCATGAACTCCGGGGTTCCTATGTTGACATTGGCAATAAGTTTAATAAATCAGAAAAAAAAAACTCTATAAGCTTATAATTTCCTAAAATTACTCAAATCTTCATAGCATGCTCCCCACCAATTACGCTATGAGCTGCACGAGCTTGCTGAAGAATTGCAGCCAAACCTAAGTCACCAATCTTCACTTCACCTTGGTTCCCGTTAACAAAGATGTTATCACATTTCAAATCCCTGTGAATGACTGGAGGATCGTGACTGTGAAGATATAGAAGGCCTTCTAGGATCTGCCTGGACCATTTCTTCAATGCTCTCAAATCAACATGCTTATGTTTCTTCCGGTACCTACATCATGATTCCAAAAGTTGTTTAATGACGAAAGCACAAACCAAGTTTGGTTGAGAAAAAAATTAGGTGTAATGGTTAAGAGCATACTGCCGCAAGGTCCCAGAAGTGAAAATCTCAGTGATGAAATTGATTTTCTCATGTTTGGTGTCGACCCACGAATTGTAGAACTTGATGATATTTTTGTGCTTCAAAGTCTTGAGCAAATGGACTTCTGAATATAGACGCTCCAAATCCACGGAATTACGTAGTAGATCTGCAACCTGAACTTGATTCCAAGCTACTTCTATTCCTTCCAATTCATCAAATGCCCTATATCTAAAAGTTTTCCAAAAAAATAAAGGATAAACACGAGCAATACACACAATTAACAAATATTACTGACATTAAAGGTTCCGTCTTTGTCTAAAACAGCAAGCTGATAATACTGTTCAAAATCGTGCAAAAAAGGATACACCTTCTTGTAAGCTCCTTTCCCTAGAATCTCCTTGTACTGCAAGGAACAAACACAATAGAGGGGCGGACAACGTTAAGCAACAAAATTAAGCTAATTTCTCACAAGGGCCAACCTAATATTTAATCAAACTAAAGCGAAAACAGAAACAGATAGCAAAACATTAAAAATGAAAGAAGGGGGGAAATGTAAGAAAATACAGACCCGACCATAGCGACCAGTGGGGTCAATCTCGACGAACTCGACTTCGGCATCGTCCGGGTCTTGATCGGACGACGATTCCTGCGGCATCCTGGTCTCTGAACGGGAAAAAAAGCAGCTTCTTTTTGAATATACAAGACGAAGAAATCAAACTGTAGACCTGAGAATCGAATTCCAACAATATCAATTCCTGACCCTGAAAAGTAAGAGTCACCCACGAACAGGGAACATGAAAGAGATGAAGAACCCAAATGAAGAAAAATGAAAACAAAGGTGAAAATGACGAGTAGAGAGAAATAGAGAGAGAGAGAAAGGGATAGAGGGAGAAACAGAGAGTTTGCGAAACAGGGAAGAAGAAAAGCTGAAACGTGGAAGGTAAGCGTAGCAGCAGAGGAAAATCTCGAAATATATTTATATACATTATAAATGGAGAAAAAGCCAAAATAGAGATTTACCCGAATCAGCAGAGCTGACTCTTACTTCTTCGCTCTTCAGTCACTGTAACATTTTCAATTAATTAATAATTAATTAAGAAAAAGAGACCAAAAAACAAATAAATAAAAAGAAATTTGTATATTAATTCTATTGTTTAAAATTTTAAATGTTAAACATATTTAAAAATTGTCATTAATTTTAATTTTAATACTTAGTAAAATATTTTTAAAATGGTAAAATCATGTATGTTTTTACAGCAGTTCGAAACATCAATCGAAAAAGACTTAATTAGCTGGTGCTCAAAATGATAAGGACATGATAACTGCCGTTCAAATGTTGAAAAGCCATTAGGATTGGACTGCCGATTTGGTGACAATATGAGCAACGCCTTACGGTTCAAATCACTTGTTACATATCTCGTGCTTATTATTATTTTTTTATTCTTTTCAAGGTATTTTAGGAGGTGATAATTATGAGAAGACACTTTTAAATTATCCATTCTCAGACTAATTCTCATTCGAGTCGAGTAGGTCCCTTGCGAAAAGTAAAACTCCGCCTCTAAACTTTAAACAGCTGCATACATAAAGAAGGTTTGAACTCGCCACCTCACTTAAGCTAAAAAAACCCTACCGATTTACCTATACCTTAGGATTTCTCGTGCTTATTATGATATATGAGTATTCATTAGTTCTTTTTTTTCCTATTTATTAGTTTTTTCCCTTATTTATTAGATAAATAAATACTCATAAAATAGAACAAACAGACTAATAAGAACATATCAACTTTGAGAAGTTTTACTCATTGTTTAGAATCTAAGTCGATGAAATCGTTGTTAAAGATAGAATGATCACTTATTCATATTAGTCTAATCCTACCCTATTTGGTAAGCATCCAATAAATGGGACCTACAAAAAATAAATGAAACAGGACTTTCGTTTTTTTGCCTTGTGCAATAAAGGCAACTATCTGTCCTGATCTCTTAAAAAGTTTAAGCTTTTACTGTACTAAGTGCTAACATCACATGTCCACTTTCAGCCTGCGACCCAGAAAAGGTTTTGTTTCCCCGTGGCCTGTGGCTACATTACATAACAGATTGTTATAAAAGAAAAGAAAGAGGTTTGTTGATTCTAAAATGAATATGAATGAAAGCTAGAAGTTCCTAGGCTCCTATGAAGCAGCAGCTCACATGAGAAGTTTTTAAAGTATTCTCCAATGTAATTATGACACTTTTGGCCACCTTATAGGTTTCCAGATCATCAACCAACCACAAGATCCGGAACTTCAGTAAAGAATATGGTTGACTCCAAAGAGCAATACAATAATCTCAACAGGCCGAATTTTCTTCAGAGATGGTTATCTGGCAATGATTGGAGGAAACTGCTGGTGAATTCCCTTATAATGAACACCTCAAGAGTCTACAGCAGACATTTCAGTCTCCGTCAAAGAGATTAGGAAAATTTTGCCAAACCCACTGGTTCTGCAACTCCATGAATGTGAATTAGCACCTATCTAGTGCAGTATCCAACCTATACCGCGCCCAGTGTGTATAAAGGATATGATACGCTGTGATGCACTATGACATAAAAAAAGCAATGTTGTAGGGAACATAATGGATAAACCTGGAGCCAAATATGTACTTGTACAATTCCTCATGATGGTTGTGCTGCAATGTCTACTGACAAATTTAAGACTGATTGGAGACAGGCTGTGAATGCCAAAAAGCACCAGTGTGCATACATCTTATAATTTAAGAATCCATGATCTATATCTCAAAGATATTGAGATAAAAAGAAACATACAACTATAATTTGAAATTCCTCTCACCAATTTATCTGGCCCAACCATCTTTATATTGAAATGAAAATTTGATCCACAAATGTGTTCTGCTTATCCTTTAAATTTTTTTTCCTGGGTTTAAGAAATTTTTCTCAGTAAATGACATGGCCCAACTACTTCCATAATGGCATGAACTGTTCATCTCTGTGGATGTTTCTTGCTTATCCTCAACTTTTCTTCAGCGCATTCATCTTTTCCCTAAGATAGTAAAGCTTGGCCCTTCTCACCTTCTTCTTGTCCAGCACTTTTATCTCCTTTATGTTAGGTGAGTACCTGTTTTCACAAACTACTCTTAGGGTACCATGAAGAAATTAAAAGCAAATAGAAAAGAAACAAGGACAAGGCCAATCCTTTCTGGTAACAAACTGTAAACGAAATTTATTCATAATCCCAACTGCAAGAAATTTTATTCTGGATAATGTCTTAAATATCAATAACAAAGGGTTAGTTTGATGTCCAAATAGAAAAAAGAGTAAGCACCAGGGTCAAATTACTACAAACTCTTATAGCAGATAATGGATACCCGATACAAGATAATGTTGTTGTGCCAGTATTCCTGGTATGTAAGTTAGCACTTTCCGATTAGAGTGTTTCTGTAACTGTGAAATTTATTTAACTGATCCTATGCACATACCAATAGTTCAATTCCAAACTTCAAAAAAATGAGAAAGGGAAAAGTTAAAAGCGTAGAAACTTCTCGTTATTTATTCACTTAACTTTTCTGCCAACAGTTACCTTCTCCTTGATTTTGATTTTTGTCATTGACAAAGATGTAGTTTTCACGTAAGATCAGTGAGTGTTGAATTCAGTCTCCTAGCGATCTACCAAGTTCACGCTGAAAATATTGATCTAACCCAATACAATTACAGATCTAGAACTCGAAAAGATCTTTTAACCAGTCATGAATTCATAAAGCACAATATGTTGTTTTTCTGGCATGAACCATTCAATGATTCAGAACAGAAGGGAAGCTGATTTATTAAGTGGAGCATATATTTATTGTGATTTTTCTTGCAAGATCCAATCAATGATTCAGAACAGAAGAGAAGCTGATTTATCAAGTGAAGCATAGATTATCAAATCACATGCTCTTCCAAGCCACCCAGGAGAAGAAAACAGCAAGATACAGAGTGAATTTCTGTATGTTAGAATTCAGTGATAGGCAGCACCACATAGGTAATACATACCAATGAAACTACCACTAGATCAAAATGAACAAGGCTGTTGAGGCTTACAGTGGATATAGAGATTCAACACCAATTCCCTTTTCCACTATCCTCCTCAATCTAAATGTAGTATTTAGGCCAGCATTACGTCTTGCTATAACAATACCTCTCACAATAGAAACGCGTCTCTTATTCTCAGGTACTTCCTGCACACCATAAAAAGGAGGAGAGGATTAGAACAAAATAACTTATAATACTTTCTTGTCACACATCTTGCAGACTGAATCAAGAAATAACTTGTCATACCACTTTGAGTTCTACAATATAACCAGGCTTTATATCAGGAACCTCCCTGTGTGATCTTACTTCCTCCACTGCTTCCTTATCCAGAATCTGTCGGTAAAAGTAAAGATGCTAATTTTAGTGAAGAATGAAATCATCACAGTTATGCTATCTAAAAATTACAAATATAAGGAGATGAATACACATGCCTGCATTATGTGCTTTGCAGTTTTATCAAGTCTCTTAAATTTGATTCGAGGAGTAACATCAGTCATGGGTGTTGAACAATCTTGCAAACCTGATTCCACAGAACTTCCCTCAGTAGCGATGCTCCTAACTGGGCAATGAGGCTTGAGTGCTGCCCAGTACGATGGATCAAGGCCAGGAATTCTACTATTACTGACAGAAAACAGGAACATGTCTGTTTGATGATACAACTTCGACTGCCAAAAGATTTTCAAATCTATTAAGCTCCAGATAAAGAAACGTTCTAAACACCCAGTAGTTAAATGGTTGATCGTTTCACAAGCAATCCCCACAAGCAAAACATTCAACTTATTCTACAACCACAATTTCCATTCAAAAGAAAATTTCACAAAGTTGGTATGTTCACTAATATCCCAGCAACACATACGAATAAAATTGCCAACTGATCATTCAAATAGAACCAATCAAACTCAAGTTAAACCTAAGCTGTATCCCAATCAATAAAGAACTAAAAACGCAATTAACTAAAAAATTATCCCATCAAAATAATGAAGCACGAGTTGGGAAATAGAGAAAGGTGCGCATACAAAATGTACCGGAGGGCGAGAAGCGAACTGGTGAAATGACCGTAAAAATCGATTCTCTGAAGCAGAAATTGTATGTGGAACTGAAGGATCGGACTTTAAAACAGCCAATTCATGAACATTATTTCCGCCACCACCAGCCAAATACCCTGTACTACATTTCAGATGGGCAATACTAGAACTATTCAGGATTCGTCTCCCAATTAAGCGCCCGCACAGAGAGTGCATTTTTCCTTTAAAACAGAACCTAAAATTCATTTCAAGAAACAGAAGAGATAGGACTGTTAACACTGTTTGGCTGACAAGAAAATGAGGGAAAGTATGGAAAACGGAAAAATGATTTCGACTTTCTTACGTGCTCAGAGGGTTGGCTCTCCAGGGGCAAACCGAAAAACCCTGCTTCCTCCAGCTGATTTCTTTTTAGTGGAATTTGGGGTTTATGATCCAAAAATATTACATTGACCATCTTGCCCCTACTCTAAGGGCCTAACATTGAGCCCATAATGTATTGGGCTAAATCAATTACATAGTAGTGATTGGGAATTTTGTCATTATTTAAAAAATGCAATCAAAATTATGAATCTATCAAAAAATAAATATTATTCCAAGCCTGAAATATTGATTTTAAGGGGATCATCCTCTAGGGTAATTGAACAAACCTTAACTTTAGGGGATTATCCTTTAAGGTAAATAAGGAGTAGATACAAAATTGTCATCACTCGTTGAAAAATGTTAGCACTTTATTTTTGTATATAGACTTTATATATATATATATATATATTCCCAATATATAAATTGCTTCTCCAAGGTCTTTCATGGAGAAATTTCGGGACAACCAAATTTTAACTGATTGCAAACTTGGGACATCATTTCCTATTAATATTTTATCCACATATAACACAAAGAATATGATAACACTCCCACTAACCTTCTTGTACACACAAGGTTCTTCTAGAATTTGTGTGAAACCAAACTCTTTAATTGTCGCATCAAATCGGAGGTTCCAACTCCTAAATGCTTGCTTTAATCTATAAATGGATTTTTGAAGCTTACATATATTTTTTCCATCTTTGGATATGAAGCCCTCAGTTCATATCATATACATATTCTCGGCTAGGTTTCCATTAAGAAATTCATCTTCACATCCATTTACCATATCTCATAATGTTAGGCGTCGTTGTCGGAACTCAACTCTTACGGATATCATAATACTTGAGTGTATGAACCTATAGGGTTATTTCCAAAAACTTCATATTAGGCATCATTCCACAAGGGTGGTATGCCCATGACAATCAAACATCAAAACAAACTTATTATCTTAATGATGGATCCTATCTCTAAATGTGAAGTCCAATTCTTGCTGAAATATCCTAAGACTCTCATGTCTTTACTTCATCATACTCATTAATAGATTACATACAAATAATCATCATCATTACATTTCAATACCCTCAAACAAAAGGGTTTTACAAAGCTATAATGGCTTCTCAAACCGCCTTACAACATAATCCAAAAATGCAAAACGCCAAACAAGCAAATTCGGAGTGATGCCTTGAGTCTCTTTTACTCCATCTCTTGCTCATAACCTGGAAATGGGGACAGGAGGGGTGAGCTGGAGAGCTCGTGGGTAACAAGTTTATAATAAGGAATAAGCAAAATCATTGAAGTATGCCATTTGTCATAGAAAATTTATAAAGCGCATAGTTTTCAAATTTTCAAACAAAATTCATAATCTTAACTCAAACTCATGGTTCAAATATCATCACATAATACTCAATTATGCACTATTCATGACTATTTAAAGATGCAATGTACAAATAAATGGCTCGAGGGTTCCATGAAAACAGAAGGGAGAAATCGAAGTTTGCACCCTGAACAGAATGAGTCCTTTTTCGAAGCTCATAAGCCACAAGCAGGCAACCGGGAGAAGGTTCTTGTCAACGTGCACATGACGAACAGAATGGTTCCACTCTTGCCCAAACAGAAGCACATAAGCAATTCTCAAAATCATTCTATCAAAAATGATATGCTTTCATACTTTTCATGTTTTTCATTCAAACAAAATGCCAAGGCATGTTTCAAGGCATAACATAAAATATTACAATGTATTTCCCATCTTTATTTTAAAATTCCTTAACAGAATTCATATATCGAAACATGTAATAGTTTTACAAATCATTCAAAGGAAAATCTTTATGAAATAATCAAAATCATTTTTTTCTTGACTTGGAAGAACATTAATGGCTCATTATTACTATTATAACATGAAACCCACCTTGATTTCCTTGCTTAAAGACTTGATTTGCTCAAAATGCTTCTTCTCTTGTTCCTCTTGTCTCTCTTGATCCCTTTATACAATAAAAAAAATCTCACTCAATGGGGTTTTCAACTGAAAATTTCATAAAGCACAATCACTAAAATTGGTTCTAAAATACTTAGACCCAAACATTTTCTAAACTCCATGAACTAAAATCCTTCCGAAAATCCAAAGGATTCAAAATGATCTTACCTTTATTCTTCACCAAATGATGGGATCTTTAGCTCAAAAGAAAGCTCTTCTCTTCCTCTACCTTTTTCTCTTCTTGAACAACCTTAAAATCTCTCTTGAAGGGTAAGGGGATTTAAAACCCTAGCTTGTTTTCTCTTCTTTCTCTCTTTCATTCTTTTTCATGTTTTCTCGCCCTCATCTCTTTTCTCATCCACACATTTTTCTTTTCCAGAATCCTCTCATGCATTGTTCCTCCTTTATTTATAAGTAAGACAATACTTCTTCTTCCAATTATGCCCTTAGTGAGTCCAAAAAGCTCATTTTACCCTTCCCCCTAAGCTTATGTTCTTCTTAACCTTAAGTGTCTTGTCAAACATAACATTGAATATTATGACATACAAATTTCTTCCAAAAAATGTTCCCCGTTATCTTAATTTTCTAACGAAACCAAAATCATTCCATTTGGTTCAGCGATTCAAAATATATACTTCAAACATTTTTGGACTGTTCTCGTCTATAACAGTATATTATGCACAATTTCTATATAAAATTTGTATATCATAGAGACTGAATCAGATTCCAATTTCTTTATATAATTTGTAGATCCATGTCTATAGTTTATCTCAAATCAGAAATTATCTCATTTGGAATTCTATAGATCCAGATATACTCAAAATACTAAAGTATGTTCATCAGTTCATATTACTTAAGAGCACATTCACTGTACCCGTCCCATTCTTTTCACTCAACCTTTCTCTATTCATTTTAGATGGATATCATTTTTGGCATAGATATATAAAAACGTCTTACTAATCCAATGGTTCAAGAATCAAGTCATTCGTGTGTCTATAGAAGAAGTTATGATCAAAATAATCAAACATGGCTTGGTCCTCAATCATATTGAACCTATCTTGGGATAATTAGCATAACTTTTTGTAGAAGTTTCTGATTGATGTGTTCTTTAGATGGTTCAAAATAATACTTCAATAGATACAACTCTTATGAAAGCCTTGGAGACAAATTTGATCATATGAAGGGTCAAAAATAGAACAGAAGACATTATGTTATTTTGAGACGAAGTGATGTCATCAGACGATATAAGGTTGGGACAATTGTCATAACTTTCCCTATAAATATTAGATTAAGGTGTAATCTAGATAAATAGAAATAATAATTCAATATCTACAACTCTTATGAAACCCTTGGAGACAAATTAGATCATATAAAGGGTCAAAAAATAGAACAGAAGATATGACATCATTTTGAGATGAAGTGATGTCATCAGACGATATAAGGTTGGGAGAATTGTTATAACTTTCCCTAAAGATATCGGATTAAGGTGTTATCTAGATAAATATAAAGAAGACTTGAAGATATACAACTCTCATGATAGCCTTGGAGACAAATCCGATCATCTGAAGGGTCAAAAAATAGAACAGAAGATATGACGTCATTTTTAGACGAAGTGATATCATCAAACGATATAAGGTTGGGAAAATTAACATAAATTTCCCTACAGATATCGAATTAAGGTGTTCTCTAGATGAATAGAAAGAATACTTCAATATCTACAACTTTCATGCAGACTTTGAAGACCAATTCTTCTATCTAGAGGATCACATTTGGAGTAGAAGATATTCTGGCCAAAATGAGATGATGTTGACATCATACTAAGATTAATCGAAAAAATGGGTATAACTTTCTGTATAGAATTCTGATTCAAGTGTTCTTTATATGAATAAAAAGAGGACTTCAAGATATACAACTCTCATGAAGACTTTAAAGACCAATTCTATCATCTAGATGATCAAATTTGGACTAGAATGAAGTGAATCACACGTTAATACAACACTTAGAAAACGATATTAGAATGCATGAGAAGGGGGGGTTGAATTGTGTATTCCCCTTTTTATAGTTCTTTCGTAACTATTTGTTAGAAATAAAATTCTTTACAGAATTTTTAATAGATTCTGATTAATCAAAAATTTTGAATACTATATATGCAAGCTAAGTAATGATAAAACTTGAATCTAAAATAGAGATAAAGAGTAAGAGTGGTAGACACGGAGATTTATCCTAGTTCACCCCAAACCGTGGGCTACGTCCAGTCCTCAGAGTTTCTTCTGAGATTTCACTATCTCTTC
>JANTPM010000007.1:28861993-28873858 GCA_025434745.1 Erythroxylum divaricatum
AATGATACTGTGTACCAATCCTATTATGCATGAACAGTCCTAATTCATTCCGATCAATCTCATCCTATGCTAAATTTACTACTTTACCCTTCCAGTAGGGGTGGAATGTTACAGGTATTGGGTGGTAGATAAAGTTTGTTGATGATGAATTTAGGTTAGGTGAGGATGGCTATGACGTTGACACATCATCAATGGGTAATGGCAAAGGAACTTTAGGTGGTGGTGTTGCATGGGACGGGACATTTTCTTTGTAAGGAAAAATTTTTTCATTGAAAATGGCATCACAAGATACAAAGACTTGATGTGTTTTGAGATCATAAACCTTATACCCCTTTTGTCCATATGGATATCCCAAAAAAAAATACATGGTGTGGCTCTATCATGAAATTTAACATGTGATCGTGGGATAATTGAAGCATAATAAATGCATCCAAAAACACGTAAATGAGCATACGAAGGCTTTGAATAAAATAAAAATTCATATGGACTTTTTCTGGATAAAAAAGGTGTGGGTGTGTAATTTATTAAATAGACAGCGGTTAGAACACATTCACCCCAAAATTTAATTAGTAAACCAATATGAAACCTAAAAGCTCTAGCAACCTTAAGTAAATGTCTATGTTTACGTTCCACTACACCATTTTGTTGAGGGATTGAAAGACAAGAAAACTGATTGAGGATTCCTTCTTTTTGACAACTTTGTTGAAGAGAAATGTTATTGAATTCTGTGCCATTGTCACTACGAATAATTTTAACAAGACAATTAAATTGTCGATGAACCATGGCAAGAAAAGAAAGTACTATTTGGGATATCTCAGTTTTAGATTTGAGCAAATAAACCCACATAACCATGGTAAACTAATCAACAATATTCAAGAAATAATGAGACTTAGATAAAGAAGGTGTATAATAAGGTCCCTATAAATCGCAAT
The DNA here is from genome assembly GCA_025434745.1 of Erythroxylum divaricatum. Taxonomy (NCBI): domain Eukaryota; kingdom Viridiplantae; phylum Streptophyta; class Magnoliopsida; order Malpighiales; family Erythroxylaceae; genus Erythroxylum; species Erythroxylum divaricatum. The sequence goes on from JANTPM010000007.1 coordinate 28,862,926, forward strand.
GAATAAGATCAAAAGCCCCCCTTGAGTTTTAATTGAACTACTAGGAAAAGACTGGCGAATTTGCTTAACACGATGGCAAGCATCACAAAAAACATCAAAATTATTTGAGGTAAAAGGCTTAAAATCTTAAATAAGAGACAAATGATTAAAAGATATATGACCAAGGCATTGATGCCATAAATCAGATTGGTCTTTATTTAACAAGAAGGATGAAGCTGGTGCCTAATTTTTGAAGTATAAAGGTCATTCTTTAGTTCACCCATTCCAATCAGCTTCCTCATGGTTAGGTCCTCTAACACGTAAAAGGAAGGGAATAAAAAGGGCAACACAATTTAGTGTTTGGGTCAATTTGCTTATAGAAATGAGATTACAAGCAAAAGTAGGTATATGCAAAACATTATTTAAGGTGATTGAAGAATTAAGAGTCACTTCACCACAAGTATCAGCAGTGACAAAAGAGCCATTTGGAATGGTTATATTAGAACCAAATTGAATCTTCCTTTCACAAAACTCCTTTCACAAGACATATGATCAGAAGCTCCAAAATCAAGTATCCCGCAAAATTAGTTGCAAGAAAAGTAATAGCCTTACCAACAAAGTTCGTCGTTAGTTCAACACCATTGGAGTTTTTAAGGCTAAAAGAGAAATAGGCTGGTTACATTGCTCCTTCGTTGAAGGAGTCATACATTGTTCTACTTAAATTCGACTAGAATTAGTCAATTTGCCCTTTCCTTTTCTGTTTTTCTCCCACCAATCTGGGTAACCATGTAATTCAAAATAGGTCTCGTTGGTGTGCCGTTCTTTTTACAGTGATCACAAAAGAGTTTAGAAACATCACGATTACCTGTCGATAGTTTGGAATTTCCTTTTGGAGTTGCAAAAACTGCCCCCTCCAATAAGTTACCTCCTTTGCTGGCTGCAAGTTGCTGTTGTCGTTCTTTTTATTCCACCAAACCATAAACACGAGCTAAAGAGGGCAAAGGTTCAGTATTTAAAATTTGAGATCGAAAAACATTAAACTTGTCATGCAATCCCATAAGGAACTGGTGAACCATCTCTTTTTCCTTTTCTGCAGCAAATTCCTTAACAGCGCCACAAGTGCATTTTGGTGTGTTAGAATATGATCCATATTCATCCCATAATCCCTTCAACTTGGTGTAGTAGGTGGCCACCGATTGATCCCTTTATTGAGTATTAACAATCTCCGTCTTCAGTTGATGAACACAAGGTGCATTTCCTTGTGAGAATTGCTCCTCCAAATCTTTCCAAAGCTCCGTTGCTATATAAAAAAAGCCACGCTATCATGAATAGAAGAATGCAATGAATTAAAGAGCTAAGAGATCACCATAGAATTTCCTTTAATCCATGCAACTTCGTTTGGTGAATTCGCTTCAGGTCGTGGAAGACTACCATCCACAAATCCCATTTTACTTTTAGCTAATAAGGCATTTTTGATGGCTTTTCACCATGTTGAATAATTATCCACCTTGAGTAAGCAAGTGACCAGAGAAACTCCAGGATTGTCTGTTGGTTGCAGCACATATAGAGAATTGATTGCATTTTCATTGAATGAGTTTGTCATTCTATTTTTTTTATTCCTACTCTGATACCATGTTAACTTTCGTATAAGAGAGTCAGCTCATCCTTTATTGCTGAATAACAAAGTGCTCTTATAGTTATAATAGGAAAATATAATATTGAAAAATAAGAGTACAGTTACAATAGAATTGAATTTTGAATTCTACAATATCTCTAACATTTATGCACAATATGTCTACAAAATCTGCTCAATAATGGCTTATATATCTACACAATATATCTACAAAATCTGCTTAATAACGGCTCAACAATATCTCCAAGATTCTGTATAATGACAGCTCTGCTATTATATTCCATCTTTGATTGAGATCTCATAGCCCTTTTCTTGCAGCTAACCAATACTAAACAAGTTGGTCTTCAAATTTGGAACATACAGGACATTAGAAATTGTTTGAATGGCATCATTTTTTGTTTGAATGATTACCTTCCCCTTTCCCATAACAATGACCTTTGAATTGTCTCCAAATTTCACGTTATCTTGAAACAATTCATCTAAGGTAGAGAAGAGTGACTTGTCACTGCACATATGATTACTACAACCGATGTCTAGATACCATAGATTCTTATTGGTTTGTTCTCCAGTATGACAAACCATGAGCAAATAAATCTCCTCCTCTATTTCTGTAAAATTAGATTTTTCTCCATCGTTTGTATACAAAGTAATTCGAAATTTAGATTGGTAATGTCCATACCTATGGCATCGATAACACTCCACATTCAACTTATTGGGTTTTGATTTTTGACCTCCACGTTCTCTTCCTCTGCCTCCACCTCTTCATCTGCCTTGAGTGTGTTTAATTTGGTGATGGTTTGAATCCCTACTGTCATTGTTTCCTTCACCTCGGTTTCCACCTCGACCTCCACCTTGACCTCCTCTTGAAGATAATGTGTGATTTGATGATGCTTTGAGTGCTTGCTCCTTTTTGTCTTTTTGTTGTTTCATTTTCTTCTCGTGAACTAGTAGAGAACCTTGTAGTTCGTTAACTGAAAGAAGGTCCAAATCTTTTGACTCTTCAATTGAACACACCACATAGTTGAATTTCGGTGTCATAGACTGAAGAATTTTTGCGACTATAGTCTCATCCTTCATCTTCTCTCCATGAACCCGCATCTTGTTGATAATTATCATTGTCCTTGAGAAGAAATCTGCAACTGATTCTCAAGTTTTCATTCGAAGTAGTTCGAATTCTTGTCGAAGTGTTTGAAGTTGTTGCCTCTTTGCCTTAGTTGATCCTTGAAACTTCCTCTTCATAGAATCCCAAACATCCTTTAAGGCGTTCTTGAAAAGAATGGTTTCCAAGATTAAACGATCAATTTCTTGGAAGAGGTGATCCTTTGCCTTGAGATCCTTTAGTCGTAACCCATCAAGTTCTGATTATGCCCATCCGTCAATGTTGTGTATGCTACTGGTTCAGCAATTCCTTCAGAGACAACCTGCCAATATTCCTTTGATCTGAGAAAATTTTCCATTAGCATGCTCCAGTGATCATAGTGACTGTAAGTTATTATTACACCCATGAAGGGTCTAATAGTACTTAAGACTTTTGAGATAACTACCAAAGGTAGTTATATAAAGGAAAAAATGAATGCAACTTTTAAACATAAGAAAAGAACGATGTGTGGTTGCTTCAATTTTTTTCAACCTCTCAAGGCTCTTACGAAGAAAGAAGAACAACTCGGCAGTGGAAAGAACAGAAAGTTCTATAACCGTGGAATCTTAACAAGCATTAAGTATGTATGTTTGTTTTATCCGCATATGAATGATCCTTTTTTCATGATCTGAGTGGTTATGATCTGTTCAATTAATTTCTAACAGTGACCGTCAAAGCGAGGAATCGCCGGTTGAACGAATGCTTCTGTCGACATTGCTGCTGCAATGGAGTTATTTTGTTGCTGCTCACTCTCTTTGAAACTTGATCAGTATCGTGGCTCTCTCTCAAGTTTTTCACTCACAGGTGTTAACTCTCTTGTTTTTGTAACCAAACTCTGATACCACTAATACAAATAATTATGAATTGAACCACTTGTTTATTATGAAGAATGGCCTTTAAATAGGAAGATTACAACTGAAAAATCGAAAGATATGCAAAAGTGGAGCTTAACTCCTAAAGACTAGGTAAATACAATTGAATGACAAAAACATGATTAAAACTAGACTTAGTCAATCTAACTAAATGACAACTGGAAGTTATTAATGACAAGTGTCCTTTCTAACAGTGCAATTGTGCTTTCTATGCTTGTCATGAAGACAATGTACATACCTCTACGTTAAATAATGGTTACTCATGTAAACGTACTCTATATGTGTACCTAAGGATGAACGACCATGCTCGTGTTCTTCATTCTACCCGCATCAACAAGAATCAATCTGTCATCATAAACATCGATGTATCCAAATGCATCTGTGCCTGGTGGGCACTCGAGTGGTGCTTCAAAGGATCGATGGTGTATTCCATGAGAATCAATTGAATGCCCACCTTTATGATCATGCCCAGATAGGCAAGCCTTAGCGCAATCATACTTCACATTGATCATAATTCCACAGGAGCGCTTCTCGTCATGGCACACCAGGGTCTAAAGGCAGATGACAACATACAATAACTTTCTCCTTTAACTTTGTTGCTTCTCGAAGAACGTTACCTAACCATTCCATCTGTTTTCTCCCAACAGCCCCATTGAACATAAGGAACCTCCTTTCAAGATCCATTAGTCCCCGTGGGCTATTCTTATCCAAATTTGGGTTCTTTTTTCTTGGAAACTCTACCGCTTGCAATGTATTAGGATTATCAGGAGGCCATCCAATGGCACTAATGTCATAGCCATCCAATACAATGAATCTGTATCCTGGAGAAGGTAAGAAATCATAGTATGCATGCCCAGCAAGACTTTGAATTGTCATTCTTCAACAATGGGAGCAACGTGGAAGATTGTACAGGCAGTGATTACCAATCATGTGATAGACAGGGCCATGGAATTTATCAAATTCGGCCACTAATTTCTTGACAGTATTTAGTGATTGGTCCTTGGGACAAAATCCATCAACAATATCGCCGAAATTGATCGCGAACTTGTGCTTCTGTTGGTTGTTCCATGTTTCTATTGCCCTTTGCAATACGCTAAAGCTATGTCGATAATAGCGGGGAACACCAATAAATGAGCGACCATCAGGAATATCAGCATATTGAACATCAGAGATAACCCCAAAGCAAAACAGTGGCAGTTTGCGGTGTGTGCTTTTATTAAGGCATTTATGGATGCCATAGGCCAGCACAGGTATCCTATCAAACAAATGATAGCCTAATATTGTCAAACAAATGAAACTGAATAAATCCCTTCAAAACAACGTAGGGACGGATGAAACACAGGTTCATTTATTGCTAATGAATCCACATTCTTGCACCTAGATGGAGTAAGCAGTCATCATGTTGATGATTGTGGTGCACATAATGTATCCATCTCAAAGCATTAAAATGACTGTAATTACTGATCTAACTAACAGCCCCCTGAAAAGCATTGGATAGTAGTTCCTTCCATCAATTTCAGCGACCATCGAGGGAGGGGAATTCTGTTTAGTTGTATTCAGTAGTTAGGGGTGTGGGCGTCTGAAGTTGAGAAAGTAAAGGTTAGTGCAATCACTTTGAAGCTCAAATGATAACATCAGGCATAGAATTTTAAGAACCTGAAACTTTAAAGCTTATTTCAGTGACTCACCAACTCAATAAACCAGAAAAACCACAATCAAGCAACAACATAAGGAAATCTAATCAATTCCCGAACAGCGGACTTGACAGTGGCTCCTAGTATTCATCTTCCATTTCCTGATTTTACACTTACTTGCACATGTAACAATGTCCAAATAAAATGTTAACAATCAGAGAAATGGGTATTGGAGAAGAACGTTTTTTAGCAAATAATGTCGATGAATGGAATCAAAACAAAAGGTAAACACAGAGAGAACATCCAGTGAGTTGCAGAGACAACAACTACCAACGAAACAGGAATATGAGAAATTTGATACAGAAAATCAATCGTCGACTAAAAAGAAGACTGACAGAAGATGGAGGAGCATACAATTTGGTAACGTTGAAAGTGGCCTCTGCTTAGTGGACGATAGTACAATTTCGGAGTTGCCGAAATGATCAAATATGGAAGTTTGTAACGAAACGCGTAGATAGGAAAATATTTTTTTTAATATTGTTTTTTCTAAAGTAAATCTAAACGCCACATAGAAAATGACTTTCCTGTGGAGCTAACACTATTGAGCTCTTCTGTCAGAAGTAAAACAATTCCAGAAATTGGTTCAGGGTGTGAAAGTGAGTTAAGGTTTTATCCTTGCATAACAAAGAGTTGTGCAACATTATGGTTTTCATTCTCTTGTCAGTGCAGAAGGCTCCTGCAGTTGAGCACCCCTCGAGTTTCCAATCATTAAATTAGCATTACAAAAAATGCCCATTTCGTCTTTCTTTATGATGCAGAGTTTTCGTTGCCATTTATGTGGAGAATCTGGTGAACAAGCTTCTCCGGCAGTTCTTTTGAAGCCTGCAATGAGATGCAATGGAAGTGAGAACTCTGGATACAAACAACTATGAAACTCCCTATCAAAGAAAGCTAAAGACTCAGAAATGTCCAGAAATATGACCTGGAAGTGTCTCATGTGCAATATTGGTTCACAACCCACATCTGCAATTGAGTTTCCGTTGGGAGTCTGCAATTTTAACCGTGCAGCTTCATAGGCCTTGATCGTGTATTTCTTGTCAGGAAGATGGTCACAAACTTTTAGAAGAGAATTAAGCGAATTCATCTGCAATATCGACGAAAAGAGCTTATCTCAGGCATTAATTTGAAAAGAAGATTTCAAATTGACAACGTCAATTACCAAGTATAATAGCTTTATAAAAGCAAATAAAATTGAACTTTAAATCTGCAGAAACTAAGCTAGGATCAATAGTAACAATAATCTAACAAACATCGAGAAGTTAGAAACAAAAGGTTATATGGACTTTTAACAGACCAATCAGTCAAACTGAATCATAATCTCTCAAGTTACATTACACCAAACTCTAGCGTAATGCTCAAACTCAAACTTTGATCCAGCAGGTAGAATATAAGAGTTGCTACAGGCTTTAGGAGTCCCTCAATTCTAGGAGTCGATAGTCATACATATGCATGCTAAGCAACTATGACCTAAACTACAGATATTGCCAAATTATTTCACCAAGGCCTTCAAGAATCAAGGCCACAGACAAGACTTGTTTTATAGGGTTTGAAATTGCCTGGTAATTAGATAAAGATAAGGGTTGTTGGACAAAAAGAATGTCTACATTCTTCTTAACTATTTATGAAATCTGAGCAGTTAAACCAGAAATCATTTTCACTTTCATAATGCTTTAAACTCAACCAGTAAAACAGAACGAAGAAGCTAACAACAACCACACCAAATGTAGATGACAAGAATTTCCAACTTTTACTTTGTCCATTTTCATGCCATTCTGCATTGGAGGCTTCTACAAAATGCACAAGAATTTGTAAGTCGATCCTTGTGAATAGGTCAGTCTAGAAATTTCCACAATCTCCAACAAAAACAATTCCAAATGTACACTAGAAAATGGACTTAAATTCAATTGTAGTAAGAAGTGGTAAAAGCTTACCAACCTTCATGTATGGGCAGGATGCACAGCCACCATGAATAGAACATCCCTCCCCACTCGCTACTCCAGGTATAACAGGTAATATTACATCGCCTACTTTAGTGGATTTTAGATTCATGGATGAACTTAATGATGGTTTTGTTATCGAGTCTGATGAGACAGGAAAGACAATTTCAACAGTAACTTTGGCTCCATCGGTCAATTTTGGAGAACATAATAAACTCCGTAATGCTGCAACTATTGAAGTGACCATCCCTGATTCGGTCCCTAACACAAACTGGAGATGATCATTGACATTTCTGTCCACAGCCTCTTGCACTCTCTTCTTTATGAAATCTAATATATTTTGGGTGGAACCAACTACCCCCATTCCTCTTTTCTTGGCGTCCATGGCCAAGGAAAACATTTCTCCAGGGACCTCAAGATGAGCAGTTAAGAAAGAGTCGCAATACATTTCTTTTATCTTCTCAACAACTTCATGTCCAAAAAGGTGATGAACAATGCATGTTCCATCCTGATCAAAAAATGTCACACCATCAGAAAATTCTTAAAACAATAGAATAACAATAAATTAATAAATAAATGCTACAGCAAATGAAGGAAGAAATTTGCAACTGGAAGCAATCTTGAATGATTCTTGTTTCGATAGATGCATGCTTATTTCCATTGCAGTACTGAGAAAACCTTAGCATTATCCTCATTTCCAAATTATTAGAAAATTGACTATTACAAATCAATTGAAAATTGACTGCAACGTGGCCAAAATACCTGGCCTACATACACAAAAGACTCTTCCAAATGTTGCAAGCTAAAGCATCTCAAAGAAGAAATGAGATGCAACAGTCAATTTGAAGGACAAATAACATTCCAATTTCATCAATTAACAGCCTAAGTGATAACTGCAATGTTTTACGTCACTTAACATACTTCACATATAACTTTTTTGATAATTTATGATCAATAATGAAATTGGAACCTTAAGAAATGGACCTTGAAGTTTAGTAACTGAGAGTAAAAAGAAAGATCACCTGATAGTAACGCAAGCGAGGCAGCAAAGATTTAATTGAATCTCTATTATGCGCTGGATGCACCTCAGCAATTTCTTCATCAGTCATCATAGTCATTTGCTGAAACAACTTGGCAATATTGGCACCCATGTATGAGTCAGGCCCATACCATACATTCAAGTCTGGAATTTGAGCAAAAGCCTGTTGACAGAGGGGCAGAGAAAAAACCAGAGAACTATCAAATATAAGACAATCCAACCAGAGATTACTTACAAACTTCATGATGCTTACATAAGCATTCACAAATGCAGAAGGTAAAAGATATAAACTACTAACCTGCAGGATTGTTTGAACAACATTAGAAGAAGTACAGGTGATTGTTGGCACAAGCTCATGCGCATAAGCTTTTGTCTCAATGGATGTATTTATGTATACAACATGCAAAGAAGTAGGGAATGCGGATGCTGTCTTGAGATAATTCATATAAGCAGGACTAGATGCAGCATCAGCCAAAGAGCAGCCAATGCGATCACTTGACATCCTGTAAACAACAACCTGCATTTGAGCCTTAGGATCGTGAGTTGCTTCTTTAATATTCAGTACAAACACAAGGCAACACTTTTTAGCTAACCCGTGAGAAGGAAAAAAGGTAGCAACAAAAATGAGATGAAAAAGAGAATATATAAAAGAAAGGATCTGCCTTTTGGGAACTAATTGAGAGAAAAAGAAAAACACGAACTAGTAAGCCATGCATCAAACTTTCAAGTTCTGGACCCTTCCTATTTTTCTGATGTTGCTATAGCAAATCGTTCTCCGACTACATTATTAGTAAACATGAGAAGAGCTATAACTTTAAGGTACACAAGTAAGAGAGAACAAACCTCTTGAAAGCCAGCTTGATCAAGAATTGCACGGACATTTTCTGACATAAAATCTACTCCCAAAACAGTGATAAATTTGCATCCAGCTTTTGCCATTTTAACCGCACTATCTGCCATGACCAGAGAATCAGATATGTGGATGTGAGGCCAATGCTTCCTTGCAGCAGTTAGTACACCTTGAACCTCAGGATCCATATAAAAGTGGGCAACCACTCCTATTTTCTTTTCCTTCAACTCACTGACAAGCTCTTGAACCTTGACCTCGTCCGGGAACAAATATCTTGCCTAAGAATAAACTAAATCCAAACTCAGTATTTTAAGAAGGACAGTCTATTCACGTAAAATAAAATAAACATAATCTAATAAAATACTAGAGAAAACATAGAAAGAGTTAAACACAAGAACTTGATAAGAACCTGAGCTTCAGCGTAGCTACCCTTGGCTTTAATTCCCTCGGAAGTGACAGTTAACGATGGAAATGGGTCCAAGGGCAATTTCCCGTCTCTCTCAGCCACAAACTTCTTGGTTCTTTTCTGCATACTCACCAACACATTATGCCACGTGTTCACTCTCGACTGGCCGCCGCCGGGAAGCCCCACGTTAAGAGCCGCCAAATCCTCCGTCTTGACTCTCAACACCTCCTCCGGCGCCGCCCTATCGAGAACCCTTATCAAGCACGAGCAGAACCCGCGTGTGATATCCGAGTCGCTATCAGCCGAAAATCTCATCTTTCCATGTTGGTCCAACCGAGCGTCGAGCCAAACCTGGGCGGTGCAGCCCATAACCCGGTTGGAATCGACCCGAGAAGACTCCGGGAATGGAGGAAGAAGATTTGCGTATCGGAGGAGTCGTTTCACGCGGTCGATTGGTAGAGAAATAGACTGAAACTCGGTGATCAACTGGTTCAGCTTGCTGGGCACAAGCTCGTTAGTCTGTGATGGAGAGGACCTAAGGGCTGAGCATGAAAATGGAGATAGGTACGAGTTCGAAATGGGTTTTGACTCAGGTAGAGGGAAGTGCATGCATTTGATGGATTTGAATGAGAAAGATGCGAAAGATCGGATCTTTTTACAGGGAAAAAGCGTGGGTTTAGGAACATTAGAATTAAGGTAGGGGCGGAGAGTGAAACCTGAACTACACGAACAAGAAGAAGAAGCTTTCACGGAGACAGTTGCAGAGGAGTCCATTGAAAAAGGAAGAGAGATTTTGTGTGTGGGGTTAAGAAATGATCTTAAAGTGCGTGTCTTTTGAGTGGCGTCGAGCTGTGGGAAGGGAAATGGTGTGAATGGATATGGAAAGCAGGGGAAAACGGAGCCTTTTATTAACAAGCAGCTAGAAAACAGAGAGTGGCAGCCGAGCCAACCACCAAAACGAACAACAGTTGTCGAGCAACAGCAAGTCCGCTATCATTCAGTTGCTGCCACTTTTGTCTCCGTAACATCCTATTAATTTTGAGAAGCTTCCACTTTCCTTATCAAAGTAGGCCAAGTCGCCAACGCTGAACGCATTTCTTTTATTTTGGTTCTTATTTTAGGGTCATCAATCTTCTGAAACTCGGACCGATCATTGAATCAGTGACTTTATTGGTCACCGATTTGATCAGTTTGACCGGTTTAACCATCGGTCAAATCAGTGTGACGTAATAATTATACAATAATTATATTTAATTATATATAATATTAAAAATATTTAAAAAATTTAAAAAATAATAAAAATAATTATCGGACCTGTCGGACCGGACCGATCCGACCGGTCAATTGACCGGTTTTGACCGGTTCATACCGGGTCAATTTGTGAC
>JANTPM010000007.1:28898145-28908176 GCA_025434745.1 Erythroxylum divaricatum
TACATAATGAATGCATGGCAAGGCCTAGGGTTGGCAATTTTCTAAATGACATGCAATCACATAATATCACATATTATTTGCATTCATTTCTCCATTCATCACATGAACTAATTAAGCCACTTTTGATTATCCATCCTAGAAACATAAAAATAATTACAAGCCTTTTAGGCCCAAAATATTCTTCTTAGACTTGGATCTTCTGCTTTGAACTCTTCGCTCACATGATCCGGCCCATTCGGTAAATAAAATGTAATGACATTTATAAAAACTGAATTTTGTTACTTTGAAAAAAAATCCAACACTAGATTTTCATAAAATTGAATCTTTGTCATGACAAAAAAAACCTAGCACTTTTTTTCATTAAAATCGAAACTCATTTCATTAAAACAAAAAACCAAAACTTAGTATTTTATCAAAACCGAAACTTGGTTTTTGAAACAAAAATCCAACATTTGTTTTCACAAAACCGAAACTATGCCAATACACAAAAGGATACACTGAAACCTTTACCTCTCCATTTCTTCAATCCATGGTTGATTCATCTTCATCATTACATCAATTTGTACATTACAAGATCAATGAAAACAGAAAATGAAGCCAAGGAGGCAACATGGTGATGACCCTCTTTGTTACAACCAAATGAACAAATCGTACATGGTAAATTTAACATCTACGGATAACCAAAAGTGCAACACATACACCATATATATTTCTATCACATAAAAATATGCAGAATACAGAAAAAGATTGCTAACCCATGCATCAACCATATAGGAACCGAAATCATGCATTAGAAACTAGCTCTGATACCAATTGTTGGATCGAGAAAAGAAAGCATGCCATTTTTGGAGAACTGGTAGATTTCAAACCTTTTTAGAAATCTTATTTGTAGCGGAAGCAATGTATCCAAATCATCATGTCAATCTATACATGATATGGTATAAGGATAAAAATAATCATAAACAAAATAGTGATATTACCGACTTCTTCGCTACGGCTTTAATTCCTCGTTGCGCTATCCTCTCCTTCTTTTTGTATCCAAAGCCTTTGCTTTTGAATCCTTTCCTTTGTCAATCTATCCTCTCCTTATTGTTTTATCCTAAAATAATTTGATTTGCCTCTTGTTCTTCCAAGAAAACTTGGTTAACAAAATCCTTTGGTGGGAAAAGAGAAGAAATGTTTGGAGGAGATTTTCTTAGAAGAAATGAACCAAAAATGAGACTCTTCTCTTGCAAATTTCAGTTCACTCATGTATGGAAGGGGAGAGAGAGTCAATCCATGCAAGACCACTTTCTTACACACTCAATTTCGGTTATGTATGGAATGGAAGAAGAGAGAAGCATCCAATGTATCACTTCTTCCTTTAATCAATCATAAAGCAGCCAATAAATGAGAGTCTTCTCATTTATCATTAAGATGGCTATATGAAAAGACTATTAACCTAAATATGACTTACCAATTTTGGTTTTGGAAGATGGAAGAAGGAAGATGGTCCATCCAATGCACATCTTTCTTCTTTAATTCAATGAATGTTAATAGGTTATATACCAACATTAAAAGATAACCATTAAACCATTTAATGGTAAGTTCATAACTTCATTTAATGATCATAAACCATAATAAAGACCATCTTTATTTAGCAATTTAATGTCAAATGTGCATTAAAACCAAAATTGCTACTTCTTTCTTTAAAAATTGTTTTAATATAATTAATCTAATAAATTACATTAAACCAAAGTCTAGCCCGTTTCTAAACGAACATTTGGGCTTCTAATTAACCATTAATTAGTGCAAACCCAATATTCAATTATGGGCCTTCATTTATATTTCTTACTTAGTTTGATAACCTTCCTTGAAGCGAAGTGGGGAATCTTATTGGACTTTGATAATTCAAGCTCCAATAAGCCAAGCCAAGAATTAATTTAATCTCATTAGAATTAATTCTAGCTTATTAACAAAATATCATTCGACTAAAGACAATTAGTTGAACTCTTGAACTATTAAATATTATGAAAACACATATTTTATGTCCAATTGCAAACCCTATTTAGAACCTTATTATAGCGATCTGCACAACAAAGGGTAAAATTACCATTTTGCCCTTATGTTCGTTTTTCCTTCTAGATCTCCCATTATACTTTATATGGTGATTAACACACAAGATCTCATCTTGATATTAAGACTTGATGGGTATCTAGTCCATCAAACTACTGGCGCTAGTTTAATCACCAAATCTCCTTAAAACATCTAAAAGTGATGATATTACTATTAGCTCTTTATTTGAGTGAATGTTCCCTGATACATGTTTCAATTATTAATTCCAACATGCAAACACTTGATTAATACTCTGTAAAAATCCATTCCGATCATATCAAAAATTACAATGAAACACATACGAGTTCACCACTCATCAAGATTGTGATTCATAATAGTGTCATTATCTATAGTCAACTACTGTCATGATATGAAACTCATCATATCCTTGAAGTAAACTCCTTTACTTGCACGGAAATAAATTGCAACAGTACGGTTTAAACCATAATCAAGTAACCAACTTGATTAATCAATTGTGAATCCATTAATTTAGATTCTAATAATATACATGTTTTCCCTACATCTCTATGTATATTTATATTACTTACAAAAGAATCCTAGTACCTTATGACTAGATATACAATGCTCATTAAAACCAAACTCTTTTATTTTATTAATAATAAATATTTTCATTTCAAAATTGTAACTGAAGAAGATTAAGGTACTTGTAAATATACTTGCTTTTCAGAGCACTATATTTATATAACTCCAACACAAACATGAGACCAAAGACATTCTCTAATATATAAGCAGAACAATTTAAAATACTGACTTTAAAGGCCACTATAATGATTACATCCTCATCAGCACTTAAAAATTCCATAAACATAAAGGATACATCTTTATGTTATCCTTACATTCTTTATGGGAATAGGGTATATGACAATGTAACATCAATAAATGCAAAAACTCAAATGAACAGTCTCATTGTTACATACTTGTGCTAAAGACATTCTCTTAAAACTTTATTTGAGAGTTTCATAAAAGAAAAACCTCAGTAGAGTGTCTATTGTGCATTACCAGACACCAAACTGACCACCGAAGACTCGAGAACCTCATTTAGCTCCCTTATGGCAAGTCATTGTGCAAAAATTCACTCAAAAATACCTTCAAAATGTCTTAATTCGTTTTCTGAGCGACTATCATGCAATCCCAAACACTGAGCATGAAACTCGAGGCACGAAAACTGGAAGTATCTCCCTCATGTAATATTTGAAGCATGATAGTTCACTTGAAATTAGATTCAGAATACTTTAAGTCCTTTTCTAGAGTTAAACTTTAATTTATTAGTGATGTAATAAATCCAAAAAAAATGGTCAAACCACTTTATTAATTTCCCTAACCCGAAAACTAACCCAAAACACCTCGGGGCATCCTTACAGGAAATCTATAATTTTTGTGATTTTAAAACATTGTTGCAATTCCTTACGATTGATCTCATTATAACGTCAACCGACGTGTCAGCGATTGATATCAATTGCATGTGTCACACAGGCCCCCATTAGATGTGCGAAGGACGCATTTGGCGTGTGTTGCACATGTGCGACAAAACGCAAACACACCCACTGACGCTAGCACGTGCGTCACATGTGCCAAACACATGACTTATCAATACATACGCATTATTCACTTTCATGTGCGTGTATCACACGCACCCAACAATGAGGCACACCTTCACCAGAAAAAGGTGATTTTTAACAAGATGTGGGTCCTTTTTCACTCTCCCAAGCTCGTTTTTACCCCATTTCTCAAGGTTAAACACATGTATACTATTTTCATGCAATAAAAAGCATTAAAAAAACTGAGAAACAGAAGTTAAATCTTTGAAAAACTTATGGGAAAAAAACCAAAAAATCTTCATTTTTAACCACCTAATCACATCATCGCCCCGATACCACGAGTAGTACATAATGATACCTTAGTTACGTATCCCGAGTCAAATGTGAAAACACAAGAAATGGAGAAATGTGAAAAATACCTAATTTTAATCTTAGTAACTTCAAACGAGCTTTCCAAAGTCAAAACGAGCATGAATACGCCGCCATCTGCACAGGAACTACTCACTGGAAGCGGGTAAGGCCTTTCTATAATTTTCTTGAAATGTAAGCTCTCTTAACGAGTCAAAGAATCGTTAAGCTTACTATTAATATGAGCAACTGCAAGAAACCTTAACTTTATAAATAGGCCTCATGAAATTGTAGGCTAAACCATTAGTATACTTTTTTGAAGGGCTAGCCAGCTATTCCAAACAATCAGGTTTAGAGCAATTTGGCTGGTACAGTAGGGGCTCTAGGTTAACAATAATCTCAACAGTTGCCTCTTGCCAACACCGCTTATTATTATTGATAACTTCAAAAAATCTTGCTGTCATACGTAATTCCGACCCATTGATCACTCTCAGAGTAGAGAAGTTCTTTAGGATTCCTCTAGGATGCTAAGGATCCTACCATAAAAGAGTATAATTTTCATTTCCTATCCTAAATCTAAATTGATTCCCAATATTATCCCTCACAAGTACGATTTTTCTCAAACTCAATGAACTATTATTAGTAGGTTGGGCACTCCAGAAATTTTCCCTTCTCAAAATTATATTATGCATCCAGTTAACCCACAAAACTTCACTGTTATAAAATAGATACCAAATCATTTTCCCTAACAGAACATTATTCCAAGTAGACACATGTTTAATACCTAAACCTCCCTCCCTTTTTGGTCTACAAATGTCACTTCATTTAACCTCAGTATGAGATTTGGAAGCCACCTTCCCAGTCTACAAAAAATTACTAACTTTAGACTCTATATCCTTAAAGGATGGAAGAAGGAAGAATGAAATGAGTAGACCAGTACACATGAAAAGAAGAAAGGAAAAAAATCACCAATTGGAGTATACCAGTATAAGAAAGGTTTTTATGAGTCCATTTGTTAGTCCTAGCATTTATTCTCTCCAATAAGGGAAAACAAACCCCTCTAGATAACCTACCCGTTAAGAGAGGTACCCCCAAATACTGTATGCGAAGAATACATTTCTTGA
Organism: Erythroxylum divaricatum; assembly: GCA_025434745.1. NCBI lineage: Eukaryota > Viridiplantae > Streptophyta > Magnoliopsida > Malpighiales > Erythroxylaceae > Erythroxylum > Erythroxylum divaricatum. The sequence goes on from JANTPM010000007.1 coordinate 28,903,271, forward strand.
GCCCTGAAATAACTTCCATTTGATGTGTCAAGTGGTCTATATCATGGGATAAGCAAAAATGACTCCTAGAAGGATTCATGTCTGTACCGAAAAAACTAGAGAAGATGCGCATGCAATTAACCAAAGTTTGTGATGAAATCAAATCAACATGGAAAAACATCAAAAAGGCATTGACAAACAAGAGGTGCATGAGTTTAAGGGTTTTACACCTCCAGTGGTATTTGAAGGAAGAGCTACCATCTGTGCAAACATTCAAAATACTAGAGAAGACTTCCATACAAATAATGAAGAGGAATGGAGATAAGGGATCTCCTTGTCTTAGGCCTGACTTTCCTCTAAAAAATTTAAAAGGAGATGCATTAATTAAAATAGAATACAAAGGAGAAGTTATACACTCGTTGATCCATTATATAAACTTTTGAGGAAAGCCTACTGCCACTAGTACGTTGAGGATGAAATCCCATTATATGAGTCATAGGCTTTTTTAAATTTAAAATCACATATCTTCTGATTATTAGAAAGGTGATAATTTTTGAAAATCTCTTGGGCCAACAAGATGTTATCCCCTATTCGACGGTTCTTACTAAAAGCACTTTAGTTTGGGATGATTATGTGATGAAGAATCTCTCTAAGCCTATTTGCTATGATTTTAACGATCATTATATAAATCATGTTACAAAAAGAAATAGGCCTATAATCTAACACTATGGAAGGATTATCTTTTTTTGGAATAAATGAAATAAAAGTGAAATTAAGCTCTTTGAGAAGTTTTCCATGTTGGAAAAATCTTGGATGGCACTAGTAACTTCCTCCAATAATATGCCAGGTTTGCTTTAAAAAACCCATTAAACCCATCTGACCCAAGGCTTTATTTGGATTGAGAGAATTGAAAACCTCCCTAATCTCTTATGGTGAGACTTCAACAATAAGAGAATTTAAAATATTATCAAGCAAGGAAAGAAGGAAAAGTTTTGCCACAAACACTTTAGAAGGGAGAAGAACCTTTTTATCCCGAATAGAATCCTGAAAAAATTCAAAAAACTAATCTTCAATCTCTTCAAGACCAACAATCCTATTCCCATTTCCCATTACCAAAGAATGTATGTTATTTCTGTTTCTTTTAGCAAGGAGTGAGTTATGAAAGAATTTGGTGTTCCTATCCCCTTCTCTAAGCCATTTAATATGGGAAGACTATTTAAAAAAGGACTCCTGATCATCTAGAGCTCTAATTAACTCATTAATGGCTTTGGATTCCTTAGCAATCAAAAGAGAAGACTTACGCAAAAGTCTCATTTGATCTTGGATATTATCAAGGGTAACTTGGCAACTCTCAACTCTAACATTCACATCACCTATCTGGCCAGAGTTAAGAATTTTGAGAGCTTTTTTAACCATCTTAAGCATGGACACTACATAAAATATTGGAGTACCCTGAACTTGAGAGGACCAAGCATCCTCTACTATCGGAAGGAAGTTAGGCTGAGAAGCAAGAAATTTTGAAAACTTGAGAGGAGAAGATCTCTTCTACATATTTGTTAAAGATCTAACCACTATTAGAGAATGGTCTAAGATGTTTGGATTATAAATAACGCTATATGGACTAGGAAACCTAAAGCTCCATGTTGAGTTATTGAGGGCTCTATCGAACTTCCTAACAATAAAAAAAAATCTTCATATTGTTTATTGTTCCAAGTAAAACTGACCACTGGAATTTAAATCATACAAAGCACTGCCCTCAACACACTTCCTGAAATCACTCATTCCATTCATAATTGAGGGACTTATAGGTGTAGCCTCATTAGAGAATAGAATATCATTAATGTAACATCCCACTACCATAAGGTAGATACTTGAATACTCGAAGGTTATTCTAGTACACACCCTATGATAATGGTATGTTGGAACAAAACAAATCTAACTTACACATGGCATCATCTAACATACTCAAAACTCACTAAATTTTAAAATCCCTCATTGCATTCATTCATAAAGCGTACACTAATTCCATTGAACAAATATTTACAAAGCCTTATACAGGGTTTAACAAAAGCCATAAAATAAAAGTTATAACTCTCTGACGTCAGCTGACCGACATCTGAGCCATAACTTAGTCTAAAACGTTCTTTAAATCCATAATAAACACTAAGTCTCCTATCTCGTACCTGAAAAGCCACGTTGCAATTTTTATGAGTTTTGCGAACTCAATGAGTGAACCATCATTGATGATTTCACTAGATATTGTACATATATCACATGTTTCACAGATAATCATTCAATTCATATTTATATTCCTGATATTTCACATAACATGAAATATCATATTATCACAGTTTAATTTAGCAAACAGCTCGTATCAATTTATCACTCATTTTAGCTTTGTAAATCATTCAAAGAAATTCAGTCTTTTAATGCTATATGCATGAGACTCATATTCGTTTTATTGTTGTGACCGAGTACCTATCACATACTTATACAAATACTGGTCCATAGGGCTCAGTCAGAATAGAATCATGGAGCATAGCTCTATGTGTAAAACTAAAAATCACGGAGCAAAGCTCTACATGAAAGCGCTTCATATTGGTAACTCAGGTCACAACGCCTTTATCTGAACATGCATTTTATGAAATGCATCAAATACACTTATGTCATACATCACAATCCCATGTGATGCTCAAACAAAGCTCATAATCATCGGACCTAAGTCCGGCATTCCACTTTCGTTGAGAATATACATAGCATTCAGAAATCCATAGCAATCAAATCCATAATCAAAGCACTTCCAATACATTCCCAAATATTGGTCTCCTCAAACAATTCAAGTATGGAATTCACAAACAAATTGCAAAAAATTTAGTAATATGGGAAGTTTAAACAATTTAAATTAAATTAATCCTAGAAAATCATCTAGGATGACTCACAATACGCTCCAAAGTACTAATGCCTGGATGGCCCGGCAATATCCAACTGGCGCCCAATGAGTTCTTCTACATCATACAAAACACAATTACAAATATCACACCTTTACACAAATATACATTCTGTAATGCACATGTACTTATACAATATGCACAATGCATGTTCTATGACAATTTTGAGGTATTTTATCGAGATCCTTAATAACCAACCATTCAGATATCAAACCCTCATTAATAACATGCACACTAATAATTTGGACCAATAAAAAACAATGTGAAACCAATTACACAACTTCATTAACCACTTCAGATTTTCTTCCAAGAAATACTTTCGAGTCTATTATTCCCATTCAATCATAAAGTGAAACTGATGTAATTTGGTCATACTCTCTTCTAGAAAAGTGTTCCTCTATGTCTTATATTTCCATTGACACCAAAATAACTTAATTTGGTTCAGTAATTTGGAAGATATGCCTCAAACGTTATCAGGTTATCCATATTCAAAAATAATGTACTATGCATAATTTCCATCCAGAAATTAAACATTTTAGAGACTGAATCACAATTCAAATTTTTCATAAGATTTGTATCCCTATGTCTCTATTTTACTCCAAATTAAAATTCATCTTACTTGGAATCTTACAGATCAAGATATCATCAAAATACTTAAACATGTTTAGTAAAATATCTAGTTCATGCTCTTACAACTAATACCCTTACTTTGATTTGATCAATCTTTTTCAAGTCAAAACCAAAAATTATAATTTTTTATGGATAGATAGATGGAAGTGCTATGAATCCAATGCTTCAAACATCAGGTCATTTGGTTGTCAAAAAAAGAAGTTATAGCCCAAAAAACTATTGGATGTTCATTAGCCTCTCAAAACTTCAAAGTCGCATATCAAATCTCCAAAGTCACCATCATGTTTTTGCACGACGGTGTTTTCTAGCTAACCCTCAAAGTCACCCTTATGCTTTTGCATGATGGTACTTTTGGCATAAAGTTTTAAAAGTCACCGTCGTGCTTTTGCATGACGATGCTTTTCAGCTTCTTCTTCTTCACTTCTAAACTCCATAACTTTTGATCTAGAACTCTAAATTTTGCAAACTTTATATCAATGGAAAGATAAAAGAAAGATAAACAAATTTAATTAAGAAATTTTTTCAAAGTATGCCTAGATCAACCCAGAAAATTCACAAAAGTTCAAGTTAAAAATTTAACTCTCTCCTATTATTCATTCCAAAAATTTCCAGACTTCCAAATTTTCAAAAACCAACATTTCAAATTTTTATTTCTAGTTTTTCTACTCCATTTCCATAAACTCATTCACCATAAATTCATACTACTCCAAAATATGCAAGTTTAGTCAAAATCATCGAAAGCCAAAGATTCATATTCACCTAATTCATACTCTGTTACTTTTCTGCAATTTCAAATTTCATTCTCAATCACTATTCTCCCTCTCATCTTCCATTTAAACACTCATTTTTATCTCAAACCATCATTTTATAACTACCCTTCAATACCACCTTTTTGATCATCTTTAAGGAAAACACCAACTCACGTAAACACACACACACATATATATATTCATGCACAGTGAAGAAAAACAAGAAACAGAGTATACCACCTTTTCATTCTTTGATTTTCTACACTCACTTCATGCACCATTTTATTGCTATTTCAAACTCCAAAAGTCATTTCCACTGTTGGGACCCATTGCCGGAACCCAACCTCTTGCGAATATCGTAAGACTTGAGCGTATCTTTACTACATCATCCTCTTTAATACATTATGTACAAATAATTTTCATCATTTACATTTCAATACCCTCAAAACAAAAGGGTTTTACAGAGCTATAATGGCATTTCAAGCCACCTTATAACATAATCCGAAATCTCAAAATACAAAATTACATAAACTACAAATTCTTGAAATGCGACTAAAGCCTTGTGTTTTCCAAAAGTAACTCATATACAACACAAGAAAA
>JANTPM010000007.1:28949146-28972235 GCA_025434745.1 Erythroxylum divaricatum
AATAATAATAATAATAATAACAATAAGTATATGCTCAGATTAATATTTAATAGTTATTATAATAATGGAAATAAATTAGAATAAAAATAATAATAATCACATAATAATAATAATAATGATAAGAAAAATAAAATAAAATATAATAAGTATATAAATAAATATATACACTTAATAATAATAAAAATTAATAATGTTTGTAAATGATAATAAACATGTTTTTATTAAAACTCCAATGCTACAAAATGCTAGAAGTAAAAAAAAAACATTGGAGATATATATACAGCCTGCACGAAATTTGCGTGGCTGGCTAATAATCAGCACATGTGGCTTGCAAAACGGCGCCTGTGGGTGGGTCCCATAGGCGCCTGTCCAGCTACGCAACTGTCCAATTTTTAAAAGAAACGGTGGCGTTTTTTTTGGTTAGACAGAGTTAGACAGGGTTAACTTAGACAGACGATCCGAACTCTAAATTTTGAGGCAACATACTCTTAACTCTCTCTTTGTTTGGTTTTCGATTTCTCTTCCCAATGGTGGTTGGTTACACGTTCAAACTTGACGATATAGTGGTGATATCTCCTAAGTTTAACAGGTTATAGATTGGAAATATCTATAATACTTCTCTCTGATTTTCCCTCTTCGTCTCGCAACAATAAAGCAACATCTTGTTCTTATGTAGTCTACTTCACACTCACGGACCTTCTCTTCCTCTCAACGGAAATCACTTGGTTCTTTCTTCTCCAGATCTTTAGGTACGGTGAAATTACTGCTGTTTCAAAGATTTTCTCACTTTATTTCCCATACACTCCCACACACGCTTCATTTGTTGAGTTTTTCACTTGTCACTCTATTTGTTATTAAAGGATCTGAACCCGAAAGCGAATCAAAGAACAAAACTGAAGTTGTTGGGCAGGTTCTCGAAATGTTATATCTAAGCCTAAGAGAGCATAAGCTGCGCTTACCTCCTTATCTTTTTAACCTTCCTCTCGAAAAGTGATCGAGAAAGAGCTTGACAATATTTTTCTCGACAATCTTCTTAACCTTCATCTCTCTTGTTTTACGAGTTTTTAGCTTCTCATAAACATAAAGGTGATTGTGTTTTGTTAGTCAGGTTATAGTAAAATTGGGACTGTTGTTTCAATCTATGACATCCGCAGCATTGATGGAGGTTTTATTTTCCTAGGAGATGGAGCTTCCACTTACATACTGTATGTTAGATTTGTGGTATTTGTATACAGAAAATGTCACACCTATGTAATGTTCGATAGTATGCATCATTTATTGTTTAAAACTCACCGTAATTTCACGTAATTTCTTGGATATAGTTATAATTTTTTATTAACTAAACCTAAAAAGATATTTGTTTGCAGTGTATCTCTACTTAACTGTTATGGGTTGACGATTTTATTGATGGTTCCACTTTAAAATTGGTTCTTTATGTCAAAAGTAGTGTCTGTGCAATCTAGGTGCTTATCATATGAAGAGTTGACCACCTTCTTTCTTTCTAGTAGGTAGAGTTTAGAATGGTTGTGTTCTATCTATTTGTGGGAGAGGTTATTGCTACAAAACTTAAAAGAGTCTGATGAGGACAGTTTGCGTTGTTTGTCTTAAAGATGCATGTTATGTATCTTCTGTCTTTCTTCTTAATCTGCTAATGGGTTGGCGTTTTAGGAGTTGTAGACCCACTAAAGAGAGAAGTTGTTGTAGTCATAGAAGGCCTTTACAAAATGGGTGTCAAACCAGTTAATGTGACCGACGATAATTGGGGGACTGCTCAAGTTGTTGCTAAGGAGGTTTGTAGTTTCTCTTAATACTTTTATCGAATTTAGTTCATAACATAAATTTGGTATGAAGTAAAGGTGGATGATGCTATATTGACATGGAAGGATTATTGTTAAGAATGGAATAGTATTAAAGATCTTATCTATGGAATTTTTTTCAGCATTTCACACTTGTGTAGGTGCTAATGAGGAAAGGTTAACTCCAGAATGGTACAAGGAAAATGGTGAATATCTTTGGGTTATAGTTTTCCTCATTTGAAGGTCCATCTCTATCTTTTCACTGCAAAAAGAGATTCCATATCTTCCATTTTGAGTGTAGACTTTTAATTTTTGTACCCAGATATTGAATTGGTTCTCGAGACTTGAGTTATGTTTGCTGATGTGAAACGTAAGACACTTCTAACTGCAATTGGGGAAACCATAAGTTATAGCATTCTCATCATTGTAATAGGTGCTCGGGTACTTTACTGATCTTGCAATTATATTTCTGCCTTGGGTAATTAGTTGATAGTTTTAGTGATGGTCAAGGCTTTGGCACTTCAAATGCGATTTCATGTGGTTAGGGAAAACAACAAGGGGTGAGAGTTGAATTTTGTCTTAAAGCAAATTTGGCTTGAGCCAGTATTTTTGCTTGAGTTTGGAGAGAGTGGATCAGATGCAGAAAATGTTTGTAATTTACGAGACTTAACTAATGCAAACAAACTTGTCAATGTGATGCAATCTTGTACTGGTGGGAATGTTGTTGTCATCGGTGGTGGCTACATAGAAAGGGAGTGTGCTGCATCTTTGGTGATCAATAAAATAAATGTCACTATGGTTTTCCCTGAAGCACATTGCAGTGATAGAGATATCATTTGTTCTTATGATAATCTTTAACATAGAGATGTTAGATTGCATTTTGTAATGATCAAATTGGTGAATTACTTCAATTACTTCACAAAATTTTATGATATAATTTTATGACTTTTTGGATATTTTGTAACGTTTTAAAAATGTCACAAAATGTCTTATTTTTTTATAGTGATAGCTAATGCAATATGTGGATATGATAGAAATTGATATGATTGTGGTAATTAAACTAATGCCGGACTTGTTATACTTTTAGGCAAAAAGTTAAAGAATAACAACATTTACAGTTTGGTGTTTGACATCGGTTACACACTAACTTGAGGGGAAAAAAAAAAGAAAGTTTCACACCAAAGCCAGTTTTAATGTTAATGTTGGTAAGACCGGAGGAGAATGGAGATAATAATTTCTCTATTTTTTAATTCCTTCCGTATAATTAGTCATTTTCATGCTTTTAAAAATCTAATATATATATCAATTAACAAGCATTAAAAATATTCCAAAAATATTAAATTTTATCAAAATTTCAAAACTTTGGAGTCTTGTAGTATAATTGACATAATTAAGTTATTCCACTTTTCCTGCCTCGCGGTGGTAACAAAGCCATAAAATGTTTGTTTACTTTTTCTATTTTGTTTCTATAATTTAATTTAAGGGAACGATTATGTAACCGGCGGTTCATCGTCATCCATAACCCGCAAACCATATCATAATATAAATTCAATTATAGTTTTTATTATTTACGCAGCCACAAACCATTTTGCTTAATTTAATTTAGTGACAAGGCTTTTGCATTTTATTGAAAATGAGAACTCAGTAGGCTTAGGATTGGATTGGTTGAGAACATGACATGCCACGGCATGAATTATTATTACAAGTAGCATAAGGAGGTGAACAATTGAATCATCCTCCGAATGATCTAGGGAGAGAATAGTGATGGGATGAGGCGAAGATGAGTTTTCTTAGAAACAGTGATCCCAAATGACTCAGTCATCTCCAATTCCTCTGGAGGATTAGCATCAGGCAATTTCCAATCAAACCAGTACAAGAGATTCGCAAGAACAGCTTCTGCTGAAACCAAAGCAAAGGACACCCCAGGACAGGCCCTTCTTCCACCACCAAATGCGAGGATTTTGTAGTCCTGGCCCTTGAAATAAGCTGGGTCGTTCACAAATCTTTCTGGTATGAACTTTTCTGGGCTGTCCCATACTTCGGGATCCAACTGAATTGCGAATGCATTGACAAGCACAGTTGTCCTTGGAGGAATAGTATAGCCTCCCAACTCAACTTCCGCTGATGTTTCTCTAGGAATTAGTAGAGGAAGAACTGGATGCAATCTTAAGGTCTCTTTGATAACCCATTTCAAGTAGGTCATTTTATCAATATCCTCTGCTTCCACATTTGATTTGCTTCCCACAACTCTTCTTACATCCTGCTGTGCTTTCTTCATTGCATTTTGGTCTCTTGCTAATTCTGCCATTGCCCACTCTAGTGTACTTGCAGTTGTATCAGTTGCTCCGGTAAACATATCCTGTAAATTTTTGAATAATGGCACAATAACTGCGTTTAAAAGTCAATGTTACGGGGAGTTAAATGCCTAATCGTAACTGGAAGTGAAGAATAGTTACCAGTAGAATTGCCTTGACATTGTCTCGGGTAAGCTCAATATCGAGCTTGTTATTCTTTTGAAGTTCAAGGATAATATGGACTACGTCTTTAAAATCCAATTGTTCATCATATTGCTCCATACTATGATCTTCAATCACTTGTTCAAGATAAGCATCTATCTCTCTAGATGTTTTTCTAAGCTTTGCAGTTATACCTGTCAGGTTATCGATAAATGCCATGGCAGGAAAGCTATCAGCAAAGCTAAAGGCTTCAAATTGTAACATCATCGTCCTCAATAACTGTCCAAACTCGCTATTACCTTTCCCCCCTGTAGCCTTTCGACCCATTAAACATAGAGAAACTATGCTATTGGTAACACCAAGCAACATCTCGCCCATATCTATAGAGGCTCCATTAAGACATGCACAGCGAATGACATCTATCAAAACGGTGACTTCTTTATCCCGTATGGATTGGTAGGATCGCACCCTTTTCGCACTTAGAAGTTCTATAACGCAAAGTTTCTTAACTTGCCTCCAGTACTCACCATAGGAACAGAAAGCAACGTCACCGCAGCCATAGAAAAAGATGTCTGAAGCTGTTCTTTTGGGCCGATTCGCAAAGACTATATCGTGGGTTGTCATTACCTCTCTTGCTGTCTTCTCAGAAGAAACCACGAGAGTTGGATTCTTGCCGATGTCCAAGAGCATTAGAGGGCCATATTTCAATGAGAGAGATCGGAGAGAGCGGTGAGGCAGTTTGCCTAGTTGGTGAAGATTTCCAAGTATTGGCAACCTCGGAGGGGAGGGTGGTAGATTGAGTTTATCACCTTTGCAAAGCTTTTTCCAAAAGATAAAGCATGAAACTAACAAAAGGCAGAAAAGCAAAGGACTAGAAAATTCTGATACTTCTAGTTCATGCCACATTAGCTGCATTTTCTGTAGCATAGACATTTTCGTTTGTTACTCTCGGTTTGTGCATAAAGGGACTGTCGGACCAGTTTATTTATACTGATAATGGATGCAGACTTCACGCCAAGCTGACGATAAGCACAAGGCCAATTGCTGACGATCAGCAGAACAATAAATTCCGGCAAAACCATGAAAATCTAGTCTTCCGTTTATTGGTTTCTATCCTAAGGGTAGGTGAAAAAATGGCAGGTAGTGACATCGTCTGTAGCTTACGACATGATCTGTTCTTTTTTAATAAGCTCCTTTCATCCTAGCTATGCTTCTATTATTACTTTGAAATTTCGAACAGTTTATGCATTAATTATTCGTCAATTCTCCTCCAAATCTAGAAAATACTCATCATGTATTTTAGAAGTCCAGTACTGTTTTGATTCAACGTAATTTAAAGACGGCTTATAAATTACGGAGTTCTTAATACATAATAAGTTGTCGTTTGGCCACTTGTTCGTACTTGTAAGTCACTCTTTCAATACATTGATATTTTCTTTTAAAATGTTGAAATGTCTGCTAAATTATTGGAGTCAGGTCGTCACAAATTCAAGCCTTTCCTTTCAAATAACAAGCAAGAGTACAATAGCAGCCACAATTCCCAAAGTAATTTCCTGCCACAGAAACATAGATGACAGCGATGGACCAACTCCAACGGAGGGCTGATCCCCTGTGCTATCTTGTCCACTTTGCATCTGAGTCATCCACTCATATGGACCCACATGAGTGGATGACTCAGATGCAAAATGGACAGGATAGGACAGGGAAAAATGAACAGGGGATTTGAGGGGACTCCAACGTGCTTCCTTGTTTTTGTTTTCAACTCAAACGTGCGCAAATGTTCACAAGCATTTTAGAAAACGACTTGTGACCTAATTTTTGGGTCCGAAGATCATTTTGTAAATATTATGTTTAAAACGGTTGTTAATTTATTTTAGAAAATTAGTGTATTTGCTAAAAGAAGGAAAATGTTTGCATTAGAATAATTTGTTTTTTCGCAGGGACTTCTATTAGTCAATAAAGAATTAGCATCAGGCAATTTACAATCAAACCAGTATAAGAGATTCGCAAGAACAGCTACTGTTGAAACCACTACAAGAAATACACACAATCCGCGACGTTTAAAAAATGCAACAAAATATAATTTGCGACGTTTTAAAAAACATCATAAAAAATACTGTAGAATGTGATGTAAGTAAAAGTTTTCTACGACGTTTCTCATAAAACGTCACGGAAAACATGAACATTTCGCCACATTTTGGAAAGGATCACTGAAAGATTGATCTTTCTGTGACTTTTTTGAAACATCACTAAATATATCATTTCGCGACGTTTTTTGAAATATCGCGAAAAGTCACATTACATGAAATTTTTTGAAACATATTCTTCGACTTTTTTAAAACATCGCAGAATGTGACATTATTATTTTTTCATTTTTGGAAAATTATTTTAATTTAATAATTTTTAATTTAATAATTATTGTTTAAAACACTATTTTTTAATCTTATTTGTTTAATAACTATTCAAATTATTTATTAAATATTTCTTTAATTTTTATTATATCATTAATTTTAATAATTATTCATGTATATCATTAATTTTAATAATTTTTTAGTATATCATTAATTTGAGTAATTAAAAATGTAGGAAGCATTCAAGGGCCCATATTGAGAAGCAATTTCCAAACCAAACATAAGATGATAAGCAGTATGAGAAAATGAAAAAAGAATGAATATTATGAATCATCAATAACAATCTAAAACTAATGAACTAGAATAAATTTGTTTTCAAGATTTTTACATTATCTAGTGATGTCATGCACAAATCAGTAAAGCTAACATTACTACTAGCACTTCTAGATTCATTGGAAAGAGCTTGGAAAGAGCTTTGAAATAAGTACTTCCTGCACACAAACAACGTGACCTTGTATCCAACCCATCCATAGGAACAGTCTTAATCAAGTGGCCAACTTTTTTAGCATCCCTCTGCAAGGAAAACAACCTACCAAAAATGTTAAAATAGAAGTTGACATATGATAAATATGCAAAAAAATAGCATGTATATCATATAATTTGTGGATACAACATAAATGATGGATGGTAAACATAGTTATTATAATTCCACTAGTAAGTTCACCTTCAAATCCATAATATTGATAAATATGTTGCTAAACATAGCGACATAAACAATTATTAAACATAGCGAGAGGTTTGTACATCGCTGAGAATCAAATACAAAAGCATATGTCTAAAAATTTGTGGATACAATATAAACAATTGCACCCAATGGGCTTCCAAATATAAGCTTGCATCATATCAACACATAGGACAACCAGAACATAAGAAAACAAAAAAGAAATGAGGTAGTAAAAGCTTTAGATAGAAATAACCAAAAGGAAACACACAATCAGTTAAAGATTTTGTACTTTATTCTCCTTAAAAGATTCATTGAACATTTTCATAAAATAGAGAACATGAAAGTATATCAGCATGGTGTAGAAATGCAAAACAACCAATATCAAGTAACACTTCATAAAAAGCAATTAAGGAAAGAAAGGTTACAACACAAAATAGCTACCAAATTAGAAAGCATTCTTACAGGGAAGATAAGTTAATACCTCTCCTTCCTTCTTGATTGGTGTTGTAGTTTTCTTCTTACGACAAATGTCAACCCCATAGTGCTGGAGATACCACTGCTTGAAAGGTGCTACATCAACTTGAACAATGGCACTCTTCACCAAAGTTTGAGTTCACACCAGTTTATTATTAGATGCATTGTACACCACATCGAGAATCAGTCACTAGTGCTTGCACAAGATAAGGAAGAAATTTCTTCCCGTATAATTTCTTTCTTAACTCGACTGATGTAAATGCCCTGCAAGAAGTAAGGAAGCTTAGGAAGATAGATAATTAAGAACAAAATCTCGAAAATAACATAATGAACCTAAATTAGTTTACCCCCCTCACCCCAACTAACCTTATTTAAGTATCAAACAACAATTATGATCAATACAGGAACAAAGAATATGGAGAAATCAAATGGATGATTTCAGCATACTCATTCAAAGATACACAATATAAATTAACAAATGTAAATAGTCCATCTCCATCACTATTGAAGAATTATAAAAGAGTAATTAGGAATGAGTCTTACAATCTAAACGAGGAAATGACTCTTGGTCCAGGAGTTTAAGTGCCTTCTCCCAAATGATGTATCTTTTGTAAACCTAAACCTCTTCAGATCTATTATATTCACAGTAAAACATGAAAATTTTGTAGATCCTCTTCCAACATAGTTACATATACCGATAATCACATGTGATAGACGACATATCCCAGTAATAGGATAAAGATTTACACTAACCATATGAGAACTGATACTTAATACTTCTTGTTTCCTTTTACCAAGCCTTCCAGCTTCTCATCTAATCAATTCAACATTTAGAGGACATTACCCTCACATGTAATGTTAAGTTAATTCAGAGTAATTAAAATGGACTAATATATTACTAGTTTATGAATACCTTTGCTCTGTCCAAAGCCATAGTGGGAATGCAGTAAATGACATGAGAAACTACTAACACAAAGATAAAGATGTGGAGTCGATGAATACCATCTGACGACACAAGCGAGATATCTTAGGAATGTATCTGATGGGAATTGAAGAGTTATTATAATCCCTGCCTTTCAAACACAACATTGTCATGCTTCTCTTTCCCCTGAGGCCCTGTTTGGTTAGATGTTAATTAATGGAATGGAAGATAACAGAACGGAACAGAATGGAATGGTTTTTAATAAAATCGAATGTAATATAGTGAAAAGTTGTTTGGGAATGATGAAATGAGTCATAATGTAATATAGTGAAATGTTGTTTGGAAGATGGATGAAATGGAATGTAATGTATAATAAATGACTATTATACCCCTAATATTAAAATGGTTGTTACAGGAGGTTTGACGCTATGATTTTAAAATAGAAATCATGTCTAAATAAAAAGTCACAGTTCAAGTTACAACCGCGACAAATAAATTTTTTAATATATTTTTATTTGAAAATAATAAAAGTTTTATTATTTTATTATTAATTATATACAATTTATTATTAATTATATAAAAATATTATTATTAATTATTTAATAAAATTTATTTTATTCTAATATATGTGATTTATATTTAGAAATAATATATTTTTATTTTTATTTAAATAGAAATATATGCAAGCAATTATAAAATAATTATATATATTTTCTATTTTTATTAATAAAAATTTTATTAATTTTTTTATTAATTATTTACACTTTATTATTAATAATATAAAAATATTATTATTAGGGTAAGGAGAAATACTATAAAAATATTATTAATTATATATAATTTTTGTGGACCGTAATAAATGAGTCTGGGGAAAGGGGGGTTAGGATTAGAAGAAATTATTGGCATTAAGAAAAATTATTGAGGGTAGATTAGGTGGTATATATTTATTAGTTTACGTTCTATGTTAAACCTCTCGAATCGAAGGTTTTTTATTTTCACTATTTAGGATATAATGGAACATAACATGAAACCCTCTGCGTCCATCTCATTCCATTCCATTCCATTCCATCATGGAACCCTTAACCAAACAATGGAAGTGTGTTACATTCCATCCCGTTCCATTACCAGCTCCTCAACCAAAGTGGGCCTTAAGTTGCACGCTCTATTGTTGCTGCTATTTTCACCTCAATCTTAACTTGTTTATTTAATTCAACCTTTAACATCTTTGTACATAAGAAGTTTGAAATTGCCTATACTGGTCTTTAAGAAGTTTACTTCTACTGTTTAACCAATCACATGCCCTTTGACAATATGCCTTTGCTTTCAGTTTCGCCAACAGGACTCTTGGCATGTTTGTCCATCCAGAAATTCATACAGACCAATACATTTTTTACAAACTAGAAGCGACAATTTTAGATGTCATTCTTTACTAGTACCAGGCGGAGCACCTGATCTTCCTAGTGTGAAGGCTGCTTCAGGGACATTGACTAGGTATTTCATGTGATACCACTGACAAATATATGTTTTGCACATTGATATTTTCATTTTGAATTTGTGTTTGATTATGTGACATTCTATTTTATTAGATGCTTGCATCCTTTATTTATTTCAAGGTTTAGGTGAATTCTTTTCAATTATATTATTTTTGTCTTGTTGAGAACAACATCATTAGTGGCAGACTGCAATTATGGCGATTTTATGTTGTTGGTCTTCAGGTGGCTAACATTCTCTATGAAGCTGTGGTGTATGATATACTGACGTGCCTTTCAATTCATTATTTCGAACTCATGCATTGTGCTCTTTATATTTGGATGGACAATAACAGTAATAGTTGCAGGTCATATAATGTTCTACATGGCAGCCCTCTGATATTGAAAGTAGCTCCGGCAGTTGCTGTTATTATCTTTGCAATATGGGGTCTTGAGCCACTAATGCGTCACAGTAGAAACCTACTATTTCATGTATGTGTGTGGGTTCTGATCATTATTTGAGCACTGTGTTGGCTTGCCGCAGTTGTGTAATTCTGTAATATTTACTTTATTCGGCAGAAAAATGATAATAGCTGGAAAAAGAGTGACACACACTATGTTATGAGCTCTTATTTGCAACCTTTGCTGCTGTGGGTTGGCACAACACTCATCTGCAGGTATAAGCATTGAGATTTTATTAAGTTGCAGAAGGAATACTAGACATCAACAGCCATAAATTCATAAATTGTATCCACTCGCAGAGCACTGGATCCTGTAGTTATGCCGACAGGAGCTAGCCAGCTTGTTAAGCAGAGACTTCTGAATTTTGTGAGATCATTGTCGACTGTGATGACTTTTGCCTATTGTTTATCAGGGTGACTGCTTTTCCTGCTTTTCTTCCTTAATTTGTATGATGCAATCCTCCAAGTTATTATCAGGGTTAATTGTTTAAGAATCACTGAACATGGAGAATGTTATGATGCAGTGTGATTCAAAAAGGTCAAAAGTTCTTCCTGGATTCTAAGGAGCCCAACAATGATACAAGAAACGTACGTGTTGTATTGTTGCATGTATAACTTAAATGTTGTAGCAAGTCATGTATTTCTATCCAGGAGTCTTGGCTTCCCATGTGCTCATATTAAATTTGCTCAAATTTAAGTTTTAACTCATTGTTCTTTAATTTCCACAAAAAAAAAAAAATTTAACGCATTTGTTTGCCATTAGATGCCCAAACTAATATTTGAAGTCCACTGTCACTTCAGTCTGCTGCTGATGGTGTCCAGTGAACAGTCAATGGAATGCAAACAGTCTGAACTGCTTTGCTCAATTTAGAAGACATTGAAAAATTGATCAGATAATCATCAGTACTCATGGCTTGCACGAGTCTTGTTTACCGGCAGATTGGTGTTCTTAATTGTGCATCAAGAGTTTGAACATTTTTTTCTTATTACCATCTCTTAGGAGATAATTTTAACATCTGAATATCATTTTGACTAAGCATCCACCTCACCAACTTAGAATGTGATATAAAAAGATGTTCACTCTGGCATGTTACTCCTATTTTTCCGTTTGTCTTGGTTAAAAGCCTGTTGTGCAAAATCAAATCTTTGATGGTTTTTTTTTAATTTCTTTTTGGGCAGATGGGTTTACAATTTGCTGGGAAAGCTGTATACTCTGCAGTATGGGTTGCAGCTTTTGCACTGTTTATGGAGCTACTGGGTTTCTCTACACAGAAATGGCTAACAGCTGGAGGTCTTGGGACAGTATTGCTTACTCTTGCTGGCCGTGAGGTGAATTCCATGACCATGTCATATTGATTCATCCACACTTGTAACTTATGTGGACCGGATTGTAATATTTTTTTCAGCCTCTAGGGCAATCTTTTCATTCCATTTTTGTTAATTAATTGTAGTATACTCATTTCTTCCAACACCTACGATCTAGTTCTCATTTTTAAACAGCTTGACATAAGTTTTGTTCACTTTTTCAGATATTCACAAATTTCCTCTCAAGTGCGATGATTCATGCAACTCGCCCTTTTGTTGTCAATGAGTGGATTCAAACCAAAATTGAAGGCTATGAAGTGTCTGGTACTGTTGAGGTTTGTATTTGAAAACGCATCTGATGTTTGAAGAAACTGGGAGGATAGAGCTTTGTAAAGATGATACCTGTTACAGTTGAAACATGATGTTTTTTTAATTGTAATATGTGTCTGGCTGAGCAAGGACCTTATGAAGTGCTAGGGGATGAATGAATAAGATAACTGCATTTTTTATCACTAAGATGCATATTTCTTTTTATTGGTGGCATGGTTAAAACGACCTTCTTATTCAAATTGTTCCAATCCTTTGCAGCGTGTAGGTTGGTGGTCACCAACAATTATAAGAGCTGAAGACCGTGAGGCAGTCCATATTCCAAACCACAAGTTCACAGTGAATGTAGTAAGAAATCTTAGTCAAAAAACTCATTGGCGTATTAAGACTCATCTAGCCATTAGTCACTTGGATGTGAATAAGATCAATGTGAGTTGTTTATTTTGTCATCCATTCAACCACTACGATATGTTTCTCAAGTTGTTGTGGTGTGCTTCATGATGTAATATGAGCGCTACTCTGTGCACAGAATATTGTGGCTGATATGCGTAAGGTCCTTGCTAAGAATCCGCAAGTTGAGCAGCAGAGATTGCATAGAAGAGTATTTTTGGAGAATGTCAATCAAGAAAATCAGGCCCTTGTGGTTTGTGCATCTTCTAACATATCAATTCTGCATGCTTTTTTTCTAACCTCAACTGAATACTCTTTCATTTCATTTTCCATATTTGTTTCCCATTCTGGAAACTGAAAAGAGTAAGTGGTGCTTTTCAGAGCCTTACATTACTCAAAAAAAAGACTATTGATGCTAAATTGGTAGTTGTATTGATAACTAGGGGGTTGTTTGGTTTTACTTTTGTTTTTTTATTGTAGTTTTTAGTTTTTGTTTTCGTTTTCGTTTTCGTTTTTTTTTTCGTTTTCGTTTTCTATTTTTAGTTTTATTTTTCTTTTAAATAAAAACAAAAACCTTTTTTAGTTGTTAATGTCAATAATTACATATTAGATAAAACTTAAAAGATGAATTATTTTTAATTAATTAAATTTATTTTAATCTCTTATAATCACAAAATTTAAATAAATTATTTAATTAAATTATTCAAAATTAATTAAATTAAATTATTTATTATTCATTATTTTATTAATAATTAATATATTAAATAATTTAGTAATATATATTTAGTTGATTCTAAATCATATTATGAAAAAAACAAAAACAAAAATCACCTTTTATGATTTTCATAAATTTTGAAAATTGGAAGAAGTCAAAACCAAAAATAAAAAAAAGGCTTTTTTACAAAATTAAAAAAAAAAATAAAAACTAAAAACATAAGTAATCTTTGCTGTCTCCCGATTGTTTGTTGTAGTGCGAAGAGGATTAAGAGAGGGATATTATGGAGAGAGATAGAGAGTAGGAGGAGGGAAGAAGGGGATCAAGGAGGAGGTGAGGAGGGAGCTACCTATGTTTGTGTATACATGTTTCATGCACCTGCTAAGAGGATTAAGAGAGGGATATTATGGAGAGAGATAGAGAGTAGGAGGAGGGAAGAAGGGGATCAGGGAGGAGGTGAGGAGGGAGCTACCTATGTTTGTGTATACATGTTTCATGCATACAATTTTATATATGTTGGAAGTTTTTTCTTTATGTTAAGCATTATATTCCCTTCTGCTGGTAACCGTACAACTTCATCTAGGACTTTTCAAGACACAAACTTGTGTAATGGAGCTATGCACAGTGTGTAATCATTTTATTGACTATCCTATTCAAATCTTTATAATGCAAAAGTGCAGAATTTAATAAGTTCTTTAGAAAATATATTTTAAAACTAATACTTCCAGTATTAACTCATATATATGCAAGATACATTCTTCTTCCATGCATAAATGTGATGATTAGATACAAGAGACGGCCTTGGTGTTAAATTATCCCGCTTGTTATTCTTTTTAAATGGGTGATTAACATGTTTCAGAAGACGAACGCATTATTTACACAAATGAGTCGATAATTATGTTGTGAATGTCTATCCTTTGGTATCTCATCAATGAATGTGTGCATGTGAATCTATGTGTGACTTCTGTAACTTGCGTGTTTCAGATTTTGATATCATGTTTCGTGAAGACCTCACATCATGAAGAATATCTTTGTGTGAAGGTAAGGAGTTTCTTTCATTCTGCTACTTTTTTGTGCTACACTAATTTCAATTTTACCCTGCGTGGAATTTGCTAATACATAGCAAGCAGAATTGGAGCATGAACTTTAGAATGCATTGACAGTTCTGTTGCATAAGTTCGACGTTAGTACTAGATTCTAGAAAATTCCTCTGTGTATTGGTCTTATAATTAATGCTCTATTATTTCTACTAGAAACAGAGTTAGCAGAAGATTGCTTGACAAGTTTCCTGACACTTAGCTAGAGCTTTAATCATGTTTATCAATGGTCACCAATGGCTTGTCTAATGGTTGCACTGCAACCTGAAGAATGAGGCTCATTTCAGAGTTGTTGATAATGAAACAGGAAGCAATACTGTTGGATCTTCTACATGTCATCAGTCATCACCGAGCGCGGCTTGCCACACCAATCCGTACAGTTCAGAAATTTTATAGTGATGCAGAATTCGAAAATGGTCCATTTTCGGATTCAACGTATAACCAGGGTGGCGTGGCATCCAACCGTCCTTTGTTACTTATTGAACCCCCTTACAGAATCAATGGAGAAGAGAAGGCAAAATCCCAAACTCGTTCAGGACGAGTTGCAGTGGAACAAGAAACTAAGGCAACATCACGATCAACACATGACCTCAAAGTGGGAGTGAACTCAAAGACTGATTCCAAGAATAAAGAAACACCAAAATCAGACATCAAGGCAGATTCCAAGAATAAAGAGACACCAAAATCAGACATCAAGGCAGATACAACACTAAATTCTGATGTCAAGAACACTAAGGCTGCACCTGTCTCCACTTCCGAGCCCTGCACTGGTGATAAGATGAACGTGGTGAATTCAAATGCCAAAGCAACAGGGGTGGTTTCCAATTCTATACCTGAAAACAAAAAAACCTCTGACCCCAGGCATCGTAAAATTTCAAGTCCTGAAAATGCTAGACAAATTGGCAAAGTTGATAGTTCTTCAATTGCATCAGAAGCTACTCCCAAAGCAGGTGGAGTACATGATCCGTCCCATTTGAAACTAGAAGATGAAAGAAAGTCAGCCTTACAGGCACCAATGTCAAAACCTGCCTTGGAGGAAAATATAGTT
This sequence comes from Erythroxylum divaricatum, assembly GCA_025434745.1. NCBI lineage: Eukaryota > Viridiplantae > Streptophyta > Magnoliopsida > Malpighiales > Erythroxylaceae > Erythroxylum > Erythroxylum divaricatum. The sequence continues at coordinate 28,964,682 of JANTPM010000007.1, forward strand.
CTTGGTGTTGCTTTGGATGGGTCAAAGAGGACGCTACCTATTGAGGAAGACATGTCTCCCCATTTACCTCCACTTGAGGTTAAGGAAACTGCTGCTGCAGGTCGTAATGCAACTGGGTTAACAACTGCAGAAAAGGATGGGAAAGATGGCCAACCTCCAACCGCTCCTAATACAGCATCTGGCAATCAGTGAAATCATTTTACCTTCATCTATGCAGGTGCCTAATTTGTTTTTCCACCGTAAAGCTAACTTGATGTCCAGAAACAGAGCTCCTTAGAGTCATAGTACATGTCCTCACATGCAGTTTCTAAAGATAGGAATGTACCATTGTGACTTTTCAATTCATACTTTTCATCTTGATCATCAGAGGTCACTTCTCCCTTACTAACCCTTCTTGTTAGTGTTTTACCAATTAGTGAAGAGTCTTGATGCTTTGATTTCTAGTCAAGATGTTTCTCGTTACCTTTTGTTATCCTCGTATTCTTCATTAGTTTCCATCACTACAAACCGTTTCTTAATCCTTCACATGTTTCAGTTGAATACTCCTGGTTGCTTTGATGTGACAAACATTAGCCCTTATATTGTCAAATCAAAGCCAAGCATTCAAATTTCGTTATTTTACCTGTAAACATGAATTACCTCAGCACAGTGAATTGGGGATCAATCATCCTTGTTCTTAGTATAATGACACAAAATCAAATCTCAACCATATTATTGTTGTTTGTATGAAGTTTTACAAGAACAACCGTTCCACAAGTAGAATGATAGCTAATACAGGTGCAAACTAACTGGGCCATTACAATATTTTTCTGGTCTAGAATTTCCTTCCATAAGTAGACTATTAACTGACTGAACTTCAGTTTTCACGTCCACTTTCTAAAATGCCAAATGGGCACTTTTATGAATGGGGGGAAGCGAATGCCTGTTTATTTATTACACCATTTATGACACATCATAAGTAGAGAAATGTTACTGCATCATCAGTAGGCAGATGGTAGCATCAAATCTTTCAATATCAGATTAACCATCTTTATGCATTGCACATGCATCCAGGAGCAGGATAAGTATAGATGGATTGTTTTGGTTTCTTCAATCTGATCTCTCCTTGTCTGTTTTGATGCCCCCCAACAACTGCTTGTTGGAACTCTGACCAACTAATAGTTTTATTCAGGAAGAGCTGGCCTAGCGATGCCATGTTTGGCCTTATAGTCTTCAAGTTCTTGTAAGTTCGATGCCCCACCTGTTGGTATCACAAGCTAGTCATTTTCCGCATATATTGCAGATACAATCTTCTTGGGAATTAAGTTTGGTAATTAATAATAACACAGATAACATTGGCTATACATCATCTCAATATCTGTATGTCTACTCAAGACCATGAATCATCCCATCAAGAGACTGAAAAAGAACTTATGCAATGTTTCATCTTATGGTGTATGCAAGTTCGATTTCAAAATGCAGTTTTCAGGTAGTAGGAAAAAGTGGAACACTCGAATTCAATTTCATATTCAAATGAACCTCGTCATTGGAAGAAAGTTGATTTTTTTTGCTATAAACCCAACAAACAAAAGAAAAATTGGGATAGACTCTTATAGTACAGTATCTGCCCCTGTTGAAACCCAATGCAGTTTGTGTCACCAAAAAAGAGAAAGCTCTAAATTGGTAGAGCAGCAAACAACAGAAGACACCATCTCACTTTTGAAAGATTATGCTTGTATGTGTTGCTACCAAGAAGATTCCCTTCATAAGATTATGTTACCTAAAAGCAATCTAGCTAAATACTCACCAATGCATTGTGCATGTTTCCTGGAGAAGCTGAAATGAAGATGTCACTGTGCATGCCAACATAATAATCAACAGCAGCCAACAAAGAAGCTTTTCCTTTAATCATAGATCGTTCATCTGAAGAAGTAAGACTTTTTTTATCTTCCATCTGTGGAAACAACATTCTTAGAGTAGAAATCCTAGCTTCCCCACCATAAACCTGGAAAAACATGGCCATTCATAGTTCAATCTCGATTCAATAATATCTTCAATTAAGTCAACATCATTCATGACCAAACCCTAATTGAAGGGGACAAGGACCTTGTGGGAGGCAAGATATAGACGAGTGTTCTTGTCGAAGCCTAAAGCTGCAAGCAACAATCCAATCTCTTCGGGGGTCAATGGACAACGCCCCTGACTCCTCAATTCTTCATCTGTGAACTGGGAGTTAAGCACTCTTCCCTGCCAAATCACTTGTCTGTATTTAGCCAGAGCCAATTTTTCAGCTTTTCCCCCACCAAAATCACAAGCTGAGTGAGCAGCCATATCCTGCATTATTTTGAAAGTCCGTGAAGGGAACCTTAATAAATGCAGAGACTATAGGAAACTTGTTAGATTATCAGAGGATCAATCACAGTTCCTAAAGAACACACTGAATGATGACTTGTGGTAGATAATCGGAATTACTGGGTCTTACCTTATCGAAACGAAGATGTAGCACAACAAACTTCCTCGCACCATTATTGTCAATCAAGTCTGTTTTCTTTTGGTAGTCAGAATTAGGCAATCCAGTTTTGGCAGAAGAATAACGTAGCCTATGAACAAGAGCATCTCCGAGTTCTCGAATGTGGGGAACAAAAACTAATGCTTGAAAGTTGACTTTGCAGCGTAATCGTTGGATATCCAGTGGCAAATTATCAAATGTCAACCGATGAGAGAATGGAGCAATTGCAGCAATACCATAACTGGATCAAATTCACAGGTTATGAGTTTCAAAAAGCTGTATCAACTCCGTTTGAAACAGCTGTAATGGTATTTTACAACAAGACTAATCTGAACTTATAATAATTCGATTTGTAGACAAATATCACCAATTAGGAACACAATTTCTTCACACTAAGATAGTCCACTATTATCAGGAAATATGTAACATAACATGTAATAATGGCACCTGAAACTCGGTTCAAAATTTCAGGGAACTACCCACCTCTGAAGTACGGGTAAGACATTATCTAAATACCAGTTCGCTGTCGCATGAACTGGTGCTGTTTTTACTCTGGTATCTCGAATAGCTGTGGCATAATACTCCCTTGTGCTCCAGGAGAACTCATCAGGCAGTTCTTTAACTATAGAAATATCATCCTTCAACACATTAATAAAGTGATCCACATCAAAGATATCCATGAACGAGCTGTAGTAAAAACAAAAAGACTTTTCAGAATAATACTTGTGTCAAACCACTACATTATGTCAGTAAAAACTCAAATTGTCCCAATCTCTTGTATACAAACAGTACCTTGAATCTTGCCAAACAGGATTCACTTCAAAATGTGGGATCACTAGTGTTGCATTGAGTATTTTTGCAACAGCAACAGCATCACATATCTGTCGACAAAAACAAGTCAGAACTTCGAGTATTTGATTACATTCTCAAAGCAGACACGTGATCACGAGCGCTGATCAAATGTCTCTTTTATTTAAGGAATTGTGATATTTTCCCTTTATTTTCAAAGAAGATATACAACTAGAAAATGTTCAAACATATACCCCCATCCGCTGTTGGTTCAAGCCTCCATCAAGAAATACTTGAAGATATCCCTCAGACTTCTCTGCCAATGCTTTTCAAGAAAAAGACAAGGTTTACATGCATATAGCCACTTCTTCTAGTACATTAATGGTAATGTATCAGAATAAACCCATCAAGGCTTTCTTGTTACTCACAGGGGGGGTCGCTAGATTCAACACATGGCCGCCATCCTTGGTCAGCCAAAGGAGCCCAGAGATCTGACTGCTCTCCATTTGACTATCAAAAGCACAGATGATAGAGTTAAACGAAGACATACTTATAATCAGCACAGGGATTTGATTAGACCATACTATAAACTACATTAGGAACTGTTACATACAGCCTCACGCAGCAAAGCACTTTTCAGAAGACGTAAATGTTTAGGTTTTGGGACATTCCATTCCTGCAAAAATGAAACAATTTTGTCACAATGCAAAATTAACAGATTATAGTAGCATCAAACAACTAGCACCGATGCAATAGAAATTCGTTTTATTTGCCTCAAAAGAGCTGAAAACAGAAACATTAATTCAAGAGCTTATATCCAGTCGATAGGATATCGGCACAAGTTCCTCACAACTCTATTCTAAAAGTTTAGATGCTTGAAATGCCAATACAGAAACAAAGATCTATTCATCCTTCCCTTCAGTTCAAATAACACAAGCTCAGTATTTAGTTGCCCCAAAATTTTGTGTGGCAATTGAATTCTATTTGGGAAACTAGTACGTCCAATGTAGCGGGTGTCTGTGTGTTTCCTACACAAGCAGAACGTCATTTCAACAGGGACTAATTCAATAGTTGATGAAAACTCCAACTGAAGAAACTCCCAAAGGTAACTAACAACACACCTTTTAAAGCACCAGTTCAAGGGAACTAATATTTGGCTGAGTGAAGTAATTTACCTCACCACTGATGTTATTAAGTAGTCAAGCTTTCCAGGTCCCCTAAGCTTACGTAAACCCACATGGCACTAGGTTAAATTACTACACTAATTACACCATCATTAATTCAATAACATGCCTCGCCACAAAAGTACTTGATCTTACTTACCACTTAAACTTCCTATAAATCACCTTAAGCCAACTCTAAATTCTTTCCAGACATGAAGCAAACAAAACACAGAGTAAAACAACTGAAACAATCCGAGTGAAAGAGTTGCATGAGGAATGATAACAAGAAAAATTATAAAAGAAGTCTACCGAGAACGTAGTAGGAGAGGCATGGCTTAATGAACTGAACAGGCAAGGTAAAACAACTGGAAAAAGAAACACCAAGAAACCAGGAAGAACTCCATTTCTCTGGAGCTCCATCACTCAAAGTTAACAACTTGAACCAAACCCACTACTCAGATCTCCAAACTGACTTCTGGGTCCTGCTATTCTACCGATAACAAAAGAAATCCAAGAAGGGAAAAGCTAACTAATGGTTAAGAAGAGCCGACAACCCGTATTATCACATGAATTATAGGATTCTTGATTCTTTTATATATCACAACACCCTTTATTGTTTCTTGAGGTCTGTGAAAATAAAAGCGAAAGAGGAGAGTTAAGGCATCTCACATGGACACCTGTACAAAAGATGTGAAAGTAAGCTTTCATGATGGAGGTGGGGGTGTCCTTTTCAAGGGCCCAAGAAGAAAGCAAAAAAGCAGTGTGTAATTGCAGCATTTGTACGTTAATTAACAGGAATACGACGTTTACTATAATAATCTATCATATCTAAGCGAGTCTTTGCTGTTTCCTGATTCTTTTTTCTTACAGGATAGCTCGCAGAGATTAAGGTGTCTATGGTCTTTAAGGTTTTCTAGGGATTGGACCGTTGGATGGTTTTTGGTACTTTTTGGTTTTGTCTTCCACTTTCTTACACAAACACAGCCTTTTTCGTTCACTTTCCGTGAGCACCGACACTGCGTTAAGATCAACTTTTGACTTGTGGGAGATTTTCCGGGGAAAATGGTGATTGAGAATTGGTAGGGTTTGTCTCGTGCTCGTACTAAATCGAAAGTGTCTCGTGCTCGTACTAAATCGAAAGTTTTGGGGATCTGTTCTTCAGTTTAGTTACTTGTAAGATGACAAATTGGAGACCTCGTTCAAAAGAAGATACGTTTAGGTTAGAAATATTAATCGAAGATCTTTTTTAACCTAAAGTTCGATTAATTTGGTTGGACTTATATTGGTAAAGTTTTTGTTAACGTAGCTTTTCTAAAAAGAAACTTTTATAAGAAGCTAATGAAATGTTTAATTGTCATTTAAAAAACGACTTGTTTGAAAGAATTTCATAAAATATATTATTTGACAACATAAAAATAAAATTTTTAATTATATTTTATTTTATAATAAAAATTATTTATACATATAATTATTATTTTAATTATATTAAACAAAAGCACGATATATTAGTTATTATATAATTTTAAATGACAAGAAACATAAATAAAAATATATCTAATCAAATCTTTTATATGAATTATAATATACATAAAACTAATATCAAAAATAAATATTAAAACATATAAAAAAGTCAAATTATATTATATAAATTTCAAAATAAACGTGAATATAAGTTTGTGGATATTGTAGGAATTATGTGTAAAACATAAGGACAAAAGAGAATAAAAAATAGGCTCATTAATTGATCTAAAAAATTTATCTTAAAAAATACTTTTTTGAAAATCTTCAAATTTTAGCTTTTTAAAAAGCTATATTTTAGCTGTTAAAAAAGTCATATATAAAAGAAGTATTTTTTATTTTTACAGCCAAACATTTTTTTTAAAAAGACTTTTGTGGTAGCAAAAAATGCTTATTGCTCTCCCAAAAGCTCATCTAAACATACACATAAATCGAATTTTGAAAAATTTGGAAACAATTATTCTTGGATAAACAAGAGCATAAACTCAACCTAAATTGATTTTTTTTTAATTTTAATAGAATTTTTAAAATTCAAAATTTTAAAGATTTTAAATTTAAGTTCAAATTCAACATAAAATTTAGTTAACTAAGATTTTACTCACTAATTACTAATAAGACTAAATCGTGCCTAAAATTTCCAAAATAAAAAATATAGACTCTACGTAATATGGCCCCTCGCCCTTGGGGCTCAAAATCAAATAGAGGGCTTATTTGCGTTTGAATGTTATCTTAGTTCTTGTCATCTTGTAGAAAGGAGTGATGTCTTCTCATTTAATTTTTAATTAAAAACGTAACTTGACATTTTGTTAAATAATTCGTTTATTATATATAATTTATTACTCAAAACAGGTCAAAAATAACGAATTAATTAATTATCTCATGCAAAAATATAAATTATACAATTTTTATAGGGTTGAATAAAGATAAGTTCTCAAATTGGATGAGAACTAAAGAGAAGGGGCCACTTGATATGGAGAGTTCTTGAGGTATACTTAGTAGGAAGGAGACACAAAGCAATAGAATAATGATTGGTCCATATCATATTTAGATGTTATCAATAGGACCACATTCTATGCCCAAACTTGAAAGCCCTAAGCCTCCTCCTATCAAATGCTTGTTTGGTAAGAAGTCTCAATTTAATAATAGTGACCCCAAAACAGCCTATAATGTTAAATTATTAATTCAAAATATATGATTAATAAATTAATATATATTAAAAAGTAATGATAAATTATTTTATCATTAAAAATTTTAAATACTAATTATAAAAATATAATTCAAGGTAAATAATTTTAATTTTTTATTATAAAATATCAAAGACATCCATTTTTAATCATCTAAACATTACACTTTTTAATTTCCATTTTGCAAAAAAAAAAAATCAACTATGGGCTAAACTTTATTGAGTTATCCAAATTGGGCTAAAATTACTAAAAGCGAGCCCATAATCTATGCAAACAAATTAAGGCTCAGTCTAAAATATTTTTTTTTGTTATTTGAAGTGTCCTAAAAAAAGTTTCAATTATAAAAAAATACTTTTAAATTATTTACATTTAAATTAATCTTTGCTTAAATTAAATAAATTTCTTATAAAAA
>JANTPM010000007.1:29025012-29035778 GCA_025434745.1 Erythroxylum divaricatum
TATTTTTACTTATTCTTATAAGTTTTACTTCTTATTTATTATATACCGGTTTTATAGCGGTTCACTACCGGTTGAACTTCTAAACTTTAAACTTTTCCTTCAACCGGTTTAATATCCGGTCCGATTTTTAAAACATTGGATTTAACTGATTTTCGTCTTATTAGTTTCCTTTGGAATTTATCCGGGTTCCCTTATAAACTATAATTAGAGACCATAGACTGAAGCTCTTTCTTCCACAAAACCAAGACTTACATTTGACTGTTCACAGGGCCCTTTTAAACTACTTATATAGGCTCCAGATAGAGTAAGAAAAAGTTAATCATCAATATATAAATATACAAATTTTAAAAGTATAATTTTATTGTTAAAATTTAATATTCATACATAGGTGACTAAAGTTTACATACTTAATAAAATATTAAATAATTATCGTATCAGTTAATAATATCTTACAAATATTAGCAATAATGAAATTACTAAAAATAATAATAACAACAAAATAACAGTAACAACAGTCAAACAATATTATCATATTGCAAAACACCAAAATAATTATAGTAACAAGCATATGGAAGATCATGAAAAACAATTTCTCCGTATAGTTCTAGTTATAAAATTATTAATAATAGTATTAAGATTAATATTTTCCAATATATCTTTCTCAACACTTAAAATAGCTAAATAATTCAATTTTTCTTATGATTGTGATGATCTTACGTCAGTCTTCAATAATTTAAACTTTGAGAAACTTCTTTCAACTGGTGCTATAGTCACATATATATTCAATAAAATTTGATAAGCAATTTAAACTTTTAGATAACAATATGCAACTTTAATAAATTCAATAATTTCAACAAATGACATTAGCTTATTTCACAAAGTCATTTGTAATATTTTACTTTAGAAAAAAATCTAAATCTACATCCGACACATTATCAAGATAAATAATTGTTACAAAATTAGTGCAAAATTATCTTAATTCATTATTAACGACCTCAACTTCTTTAAATTAGATGAGAATTTAAAAATACCTTCAAATATTATTAATTGTTCAAATTTATTTTTCAATAAAACAATTGTCATTTCTACAATAACTAGAAGTGCTAAAAGAGAGGTAGATCATTATATATGGCAAATAAAGATATGATACGCTAATAAATTTATACTTTCTATTAAGAAAATATCAAATATTACGAAAATGTCACAATAATTTTCTTTTTTTAAATTTTTAGTATATACTTTTAGATTAATACCCATTCATTCTAATCTAATTACTTGTGGGGCTCACTATAACTTAGTTCATCCTAGATGAGATCTTATCTTACTCATTTAAAAGTTTAAATATTTTTTAAAACTCTACTCACCAAAAATCATCAATCTTATATGAGGAACCATCAAAACCTTTTATTGAAAGCTAAAGTTTAGGTAAAAAGTCAAAGATTCAAATTATGATCAAATATTATTATATTAATAAAATATATCGTTGTTAATAAAGATATTAGCATATATCCCAATTGATGGTTAGAACTGAACTTCTCTTTAGCTTTACTCAATAAAGCTTGAAATCAAAATAAGAAAATCAACTACAAATTTTTTCTTTTCAATTTCTACAGCATAAAGTGCCAAGAAACCTTTTGGTATATAAAAACATCTTAAAGTAGATTTGTTGACTTTTCAATTTCTACCCCTTTTTTATGAATAGATTTATTAATTTTTAAACTTTTAACTATTTAATAAATAGATTTATTAATTTATTAATTTTTAACTCTTTTAATAAATGAGTCCCCTATGAATCTAGGCCCTAAACAATTGTCATTCCTGTCCTTACCCAGGACTGACACTAATTGTTGAGATACGAAAGCAAAAGGGAGGAAACCCATCTATAGACCTAAAAAGCAGAGATGTTACTATCAAAAGGAAGGAAAACCCATCTAAAAGTCGATAAATGTGTTAGGATCAACAACCACAAACACACACTAATAATAAATTTGTAGGCAAGAAAATTAAATGACACGATATTTTTATGTGGTTCAGCAATATAACAATGTCCACAGTTGCGTTAAGAATTTTATTCTTTCTTATCTTGTATTGTACAATGGAAAACTAATAAGACTTCTTACAATAGAATATACAAACTGAACCGTACCCCGACTATAGTAAAATATGGAAACAAAATCTTACTAGACTAAAAAACTAATTAATTTTTTATGTCTCTAATTATTTCCTACTAGAAATAATATACAACTCGTAGTAGTACAAGAAAACTAAATATTCCTATAAGGTTCCACATCTCAGCTATATCTCACTTAGAGAATAATGCTTAGACCAAGAAACCGATGTCCTGCCCATGCATCTTTTTTGGTCGAAAAGGGGGAAGAAAGACTAAGGACGCAGGTACGCCATAGCAGAAGCATCAAAGACTAAGCGATGGGGAAGACCCGGGACAGGATGCTCCCAAACCGACCAGTGTTGCTGAGTGCGCGCGCCGTGTTTATCCAGAAAGTCAGCACATGTGTTGCCTTCCCGAAGAATATGGGATATAGAGCAGACCCACCCTCGTCGCAAGAAGTGCCGGATATCGACTATGACAAACCAGTACGCAGGGGAAAGAGGGCACTGACCTGTAAGCAGTTGAACCGCATCAAGCAAGTCCGATTCGACAAGAACACGACGATAGCCCCGGTTCCATGCAAGCTCCAAGCCCTGCCGGAGAGCAATCAATTCAACATACAGGGCGGTAGTGATACCAATGTAGCCCGAGTAACCCATAAGCCAAGATCCAATCTCGTCATGAATGAGGCCACCATACCCTGCCATTCTTGGATTACCTGACGAGCAGCCATCCATATTGAGTTTCACGAACCCTGGGGCCGAAACTGGCTAGGCGACCCACTGGGGCGAGAGTTGGGACTACCCATGCATCTTGAACATCCTTCGATCACCTGACGTGACAACACCTCTACCATTAAATATAAAGGCTAATTAAAGTACTGCATAACCTCAACTTTTTAGTGTCAACATAAATAGGGAGCATGTTTATTGGATTTTTTGAACCTAAAATCTTCTTTAAACATAATACTCCTTCTTTAACCAAATTCTGAGTGAACTGGTACTACATCCTATGTATGTAGTCGTGAAATGAAACACTGGGTTCTTTATAAGTTGTAAAGCACTTTGGCTATCACTATAGAACACATTGTCATATTGCTTCTTGCCAATCTCCTCTAGAAAACTTTTCAACCTAACCATCTCACTCTTCCTCTATAGTTAACATGGAAACACCCTTCTATAATTTAGACATCTAACTCATAGTTGAACCATCTATAGAGAAGATATATCCTGATTTACTCTTACTAGTGTCAAACTCCCTACTAAGATCAGTAGCAACAAATATTCCAATTTCACTTTGCTCTTGCCAAAGCAAAGTGCCATACTAGAAGTGCCCTTTAATTACCTCAATAGCCATTTTATAGCTTCTTGATGTTCTTGTCTTAGATTTTACATAAACCTACTCATAGCTCCTACTGCATATGCTATATTTGGTCTATAACATACATTAGGCTACCAACTGTACAAATTATGGTACCTTTAACATATATTCTCGCTCCTCTACATTTTTAGGTGACTATTCCTTGGACATTTTCATATGACTTACCAATGTAGTGTTCCTAGGCTTAGCATTGTTATGGAAAAATTTACTTAACACCTTCTTAATATACTGGTCCTGAGACAACTTCAACGTTCCAGCTGACCTATTTCTAGAAATTATCACGCCAAGTATCAACTTTACCAGACCCAAATCCTTCATCTCAAATCTTTCAGACAACTTCCTCTTTAAATTATCAATCAGCTTCATGCTAGAATCTACAATCAACATATTGTTTACATAAAAAAGTAAAATAATATAACTATCATTAAACTTCTTAAAATAGGAATAGTGATCCATGTCACTTCTTTTAAACTCACTTCTGCACATAATGACATCAAACTTTTATACCACTGTCATAGAGCATGTTTCAAATTATAAAAACTCTTATTCAACTTGTAAACCAAATGTTCCTTCCCTGAAACCACGTAGCCTTCTAGTTGTTGCATGTATATACCCGGAATTTTTTAAGTAGGGGTAAAATTTTAATGGGGGCAAAATTTTATTTTTTAATGGGATCAAAACTTAAAATAATGATTTTTTTATGTGAAAATTTTTGGAGGCAGTGGGGGCAAGTGCCCCCACTTGCCCCGTTGTAGCTCTATCCCTGTACATATCCTCCTCTAGGTCACCATATAAAAACATCATTTTCACATCCATTTTCTCTAAACGCCATTGTTCAAATGCAACAATACTCAACAAAATTCTAACAATGATTAGTTTTATAATGGGAGAAAATATCTCATTATAATAATCCCCTTTTGTGAGTAGCCCGTAACCATTAATCTTACCTAGAATCTGTCGCTACGAGCACCTTTATAAACCTTCTCAATGCTAGTTGAGGTGTAACTAGCTCTATCCTAATAGCAGTAACTTTTTTTGTGGGACCTTATTGTAATATCATCCTATGTGATTTCTTGCAATTTCACCCTTTCAATCATTTCTCCCACTTCATGTGTATGATCAGAACTTGTACTATTCCTATCTTTATACAAGGTTCTCTAATTAAAAGTCATGTCATAGCATCTCAATATTTTCCTATTTTTGTTATCCCAAAACTAGTTCTTGACCTTATTATAACCATATCCAATAAAAAAACATCTCATAACCTTGTGATCAAGTTTATCTCTCTTATGAAAATCAACATACATGTAAGCCACATAGTCAAAAGTTCTCATGCGTGAAATATTAACCTTTTTTCCTAACCAAACTTCTTTTGGAATCTTGAAATTCAAAGTAATTAACTATCCTTTGTTTATCAAGTATGTTGTTGTACTTATTGCATTTGATCATAATATTTTTGATAACTTGCTTGAACTTTCATGCTCTGCACTTGCTTATTCAACATTCTGTTCATCCTTTCACTTACCCTATTTTGTCTAGCCTTTTCAGGAATCGTATTAGTCAATTTGATCCAGTTATCACCCTAAAACTTCTTTAATTATGTCTTGTCAAATTTACTTTCATTGTTAGATCTCAATCATTTGATCTTCTTTTTAGTCTGATTCTCAACCTCAGGCTTCCAATTTTTTTAAATAGAAAATAAACCAAATTTATTTCTCATAAGATTTCCTACTATCGTCATCAATAAAGGTGACATAGTATCTCGAGCCCCTAAGAGATGTAATGATTTTGGTTAGCACAAATCTGTATGCACTAGCTTCAACTTCTCTACCTCTATAGATCAAGATAAAAAGCCAACGTGTGTTCACAAACCAATCATGCTCTCCCACCCGACCACTCACTTTCTCTAGATAAAACCTTTTCAAATCAATACCAAAAGATACAAATTTTTATGTAGAGATAGAAAAATGTATTAGGAATCTATTGCTTCAAGAATCACTTCTTTTGGAGGGCTGGTGATGAAGTTATGGCCAAAAGAATCAAACATGTTTATATCCTCAATCATATTGTACCTATCATGGGAGAATTGACATAACTTTCTCTAAAAACCTCTGATTGAGGCCATTTTTAGATTATTCGAAAGAAGACTTCTAGATCTACAACTTTCATATAGACCATAAAGTGAGATTGTGCTTCAAAAACGGACAAAATCGTGATTTAATATAGTTATCCCACGAATGTTTGTTTAACGGACATACACGTCCACCTAATGGACATTGTTGGGGTTGGGAGTCATATTTGGCCCGAGAAGGTCTCTTTAATGGACCTAAAGTCTGTTTAACTGACATAGGGGTTTTCCAAACCCCTTCAAAGCCTCTCCAATGCTTCTGACATCCATTATAGCATCATATTCACTCATAATCTTCCCAATTTCACTTCTTGTAATGCAATAACACTCCTAAAACATTCAATTACCAATTCAGGTGCATAAAACTCCCAAACCTCAACTCAAAGGACTTATAACATACACAACTCTCATCATTCACCATAGCTGTCATGTTCATACTTCCCATGCAGCATCATCATTTATGATGCTCATATCTCTCAACTTCGATACCCAAAATTTACATACTTTATAGCATTGGAAAGCTAGAAAGATAATGTACAACTTCTAAGTAGAAAACTTCGTCTAATTTAGACTAGATCGATATAGTTTTTACCCTGAATTTAGAACACAAATTCTTACCCCTATGAAAAACTTGAAAATTGTCCCATTTTTACTTCCTCTATGCAACATCATTTTATAACCATTTAAATTCCAACTTTTCATCATCTATTCTTAAATCTCAGCTCATTTGACTTGTTACATTTAACTACATCTCATCATTCATAATTCCTATATATCTTTGACATAACATCTCACTGATGTGTCCATATATGTATATATATATCAACCATTCATGCTCAACATTCATCATCGTCATCCATATATCATTCATAATTCATTAACAACAAAATAAAAATTTACAAAACTTTAATGACATTCCAAGTCACCTTACAATATCGGTATCAAAACCAAATCACAAAATATACTTGAAAATTTAACTTAAAAATATGACTAGAGCATTGCGCTTTCTCAAAACTAACTTAAAAAACAAAATAAGCAAATTTGAAGTAACTCCCCTATGCTCTTGATTACTTGATCTCTTGCTCATCACCTGAAGATAGGACTAAAGGGGGTGAGCTTAAAGCTCGTGGGCAACAGGTTTATAACAAGAAACAAGTGAAAACCATTGAAATATTTATTTCCATTGAAAAATTCACATTGTAAAAACCTTGTAACACATATTTCCCAAATTCACAACTTATCAAGTAATTCATAAACATCATGAATCATGCATTCATCAAACTTGTCACAGTCATAAACACATAAGCACATCAAAAACGGTTTGGGTGGATCCGTAACAGAACGTACTACACATTTTCCATAAGGATCATGTGTAGCCGTAAACAGAACGAACTAACACAATCCCACATAATGGTTTTGTGTATTTGTAAACTTGAGGGAGTCCGTGAAGAAGCTTCATGTCACTAGCCGAGAAGCCTTTAGATAAGTGCACTTGACTAATAGAACAGACCACCACAAACCCTCATAATATATAATTCATGACTTGAAAACTAATTGCCCAATTTCCACTTTTTTGAAAACTTTTCTTTCATGAGCATGACATATTTCATATGCATTTCCAAAACTTAATTTCATAGATATAAAGCCTTTTCAAAATTATTTCCATATCATAATGTATCATCAAAAATTCATACACTAACATATATAGTAATTTCGCAAATCATTCAAACGCAAAAATTGCCACAATTATAAAGCAATGAGAAATTATTTCATTTTCTTGATAAAAAGAAAACATAATGGCTCATTATCCAATTATAAACATGAAACCCACCTTAATTCTCTTGCTTGAAAACTTGCTCAAAATGTCTCTCCTCTTGTTCCTCTTGCCTTTTCTTAATTTCCTTTACCAATGACAAAATCTCATTCAATGGGAATCCAATTGAAAATCCCATAATGCATAATCACTAAAATTGATCTAGAACTCTTAAACCCATACATTTTTTAAGCTATATGAACCAAAACCTTCTCAAAAATCCAAAATATTTAGATCAAACTTACCTTTAATCTTCACCAATCAATGGCTTTCTTAGCTCCAGTGGAAGCTCTAAGCTTCCTCTTCTTTTTTCCCTTCTTAAGCAACCTCAAATTTCCTTTTGAAAGCCAAACAAAGATGAGACCTAGCTTTTTCTTCTTTTTCTCTCCTTTCTTTCTTCTCTAAAAAATGACTCTCTCTCGCTTCTCTTTGTTTCTTCTCCCTCAATTTCATTCTTGCTTCTTCCTTAAAAGCCAAACAACCCTTCTTATTTCAATTATGTCATTCATGTAACTTCTTAACTCGAAAAATTTCTTCCAAATAACTATAGTCAATAAACTCACTCAGTCTTTCAATCACTCATTCATTCGTTCACTTTCTTAACTAATTCCTCAATGAGGTAAGGCTATCTCATGTTATTTCAATCTCCTAATTGGCTTACCTTTCTCGAATGATATTTCTCCATTCTTTATATTTCCTCATATTTCACATTGACTTATTCTAATGCTTGCTCATTCATACTAGTTTCTCCCCATATATCATTTTATTTGCAATCTTAACTTCCTGTATTTGCAACACATTCATCAGGTCAATTTTGTATCTCCCAAACATATTTACACAAAATATAACGTGAACCTATATACTCTCCATATTAGCAAGAGTGTTACCAAAAATTCACTCACGTAGTTGGATACTTTACATCAAACAAAATATATACATTCTCAGTAGGATATCCTACCTCTTATGCTTAAGTCTCCACTAGGGATATGACTCCAATATTCACTTTTGATTCATTATATATTCATTCATTCCTCTAAATGGAACATTTAATTCACACAATATGATCTGATAAGACATTTCTATCTCAAAAGGACTTCTTACTTCAATCATCTACACTGTTTCCATAATCTTTATCAATCAACTATGTTCATCAATGTTATTTCAGTCATTCTTAACAACCCATTAAGATCAATTTCAACTATTCATGATATTTCAATAATTTCAATTTCTGTCACCCTATATATGATCAAAATATTCCTTGTAATAAAACTCAATGAAATAAGAAGTAGATTTGTTCACTCTTATATTTTGGTACGTACCATCAAGATCATTTCATCTTATATACAAAAGTAATTTTGGCAAGTCACCAATGTATATCTCATGCTAATGATACTTCAATCGCATTTGATTTTGAACAATTTCTTAGTATTCTACGATTATTCAAAATACTCCTCCATAGTAGTTATTTTTTCAACAAAACACCTATACCATACTTCCATTGCGTTACTCTGATTTATCTCATAATTTTAACTATAAGGATCATAATTTATCTCCTATACCATATCCAAGTATAGATCTCATATGTACTCAATCATATTATTCACCAATGTAACCACATTATTAGATATGTGCTCATAATAACTGGTCGACATAACATTGATAACTTCTACATATATCACTATCATTTGTTTCATTTTCCATATGTACGTTCTTAATCAATTTAGAATTATAAACGCATAACCATCTTGAAATTCTGATTTCAAATTCACTAGCACAATCTTATATCAGATCATAAATTTCGAGTTCAACTTTTCAATTCCACTTTACTTGTACACCTTAAATCTCGTCATTTCTACCTATGTCTATTTTCACATCCATATCAATTCAAGTACGTATTAAAAAACTTTCCTTATCTTCTCACTTTTTGACAAATCATTATTCTTCTCACTATTTCTATCAACTTAAAATCTTAACAATTACCTATTCGTGTAACTCATACACATGTGCCCATGTAAGATCTTAATTCTGACGCTCTGATGTCACACATGTTGGACCCCGTTTTCGGAGCTCAACGTTCGAAGTCATCAAAAATCGAATATCATAAAATGTGATCGTGCGTGTTACCTTGAAGGGTTATTTCAAAGAACCCTTATTAGGCATCATCCCACAAAGGTGGATTGCCCACACCAGTCAACGACCAAAATCACAATTTGACTTCTTCAACACAATTGTAGTTCTAAGTCTCTAGTTTGTTTTGAAGCAAGGATCGTCTTAATCGAAGCTCCATAGATCAAGATATGCTTAAAAAGCCAAAGTGTGTTCAAAACCCAATCATGCTCTCCCAACCGACGCCTCACTTTCTCTCCATAAAACTTTTTCAAATCAACTCTAAAAGATACAAATTTTTATGGAGAGATAGAAAAATGTATTGGGAATCTATTGCTTCAAGAATCACTTCTTGTGGAGGTCAGATGATGAAGTTATGGTCAAAAGAATCAAACATATTTATATCCTCAATCACTTTGTGCCTATCTTGGGAGAATTGGCATAAATTTCTCTACAAACCTCTTATTGAGGCCATTCTTAGACTATTTGAAAGAAGACTTCTAGATCTACAACTATCATGAAGACTACAAAGTGATATTTTGCTTCAAAAATGATCAAAATCATGATTTACTATAGTTGTCCTATCTGCCTAACGGACATTGTCGAGGTTGGGAGTCATATTTGGATCGAGAAGGTGCGTTTAATGGACCTAAAGTCCGTCTAACAGACATAGGGGTTTCTCAAACCCCTCCAAAGCCTCTCCAATGCTTCCGACATCCATTCTAATATCATATTCACTCATAATCTTCCCAATTTCACTTCTTGTAATGCAATAACACTCCTAAAACATTCAATTACCAATTTGAGTGCATAAAACTCCCAAACCTCAACTCAAAGGAATCATAACATACACAACTCTCATCATTCACCATAGCTGTCATATTCATACTTCCCATGCAACATCATCACTTATGATGCTCATATCTCTCAACTCTGATACCTAAAATTTACATACTTTATAACGTTGGAAAGCTAGAAAGATAATGTACAACTTCTAAGTAGACAACTTCGTCTAATTTAGACTAGATCGATACAATTTTTCCCCTGAATTAAGAACACAAATTCTTACCCCTATGAAAAACTTGAAAATTGTCCCATTTTCACTTCCTCTATGAATCAACATTTTATAACCATTTAAATTCCAACTTTTCTTCATCTATTCTTAAATCTCAGCTCATTTGACTTGTTACATTTAACTACATCTCATCATTCATAATTCCTATATATCT
>JANTPM010000007.1:29061787-29074750 GCA_025434745.1 Erythroxylum divaricatum
TAACTTCTGATTTTATTGTAGAAAATTTCAAAAAGCTTAAAGATCTATTCAACCCCCCTTCTAGATCGCTTACAGTTAAGTGAACAGCACTTTGACTGTCACAATACACCACGAGGTGTTTTTGACCAACTTCCAAGTCTTTTAGCAATCCAAAAAGCTAAATCGTCTCCTTCAGAGCCTTTGTAATTGCCATATACTCTGTCTCTGTTGTAGACAAAGCCACTGTTAACTGTAAAGTAGACTTCCAACTAACTGGGGCTTTAATATAAGTGAATAAGTAGCCAGTTGTATATCTTTGTATATCCAAATTGCCGGCATAATCAGAATCACAATAACCAACTATGTATTGAACAAGTGATATATCCAGCTCAAATAATAACCATTATTTACGGTATATTGAATATACCATAGAATCCATTTCACAGCTTGCCAATGAACCTTGCTAGGATCATGCATATATCTGCTCACAACAGTAATTGCCTGTGAAATATCGAGTCTCGTACACACCATTGTATACATCAAGCTTCCTACTGCATTAGCATAAGGGACTTTCTCCATATATTCCCGTTCTTCATCCTTCTTCGGAGATAACTGGTTACTAAGCTTTAAATGAGGAACAAGCGGAGTACTTACAGGTTTTATATCTTTACTCATACCAAAACGTTGTAGTACCTTCTTCAAATACTGATTTCGATTCAACCAAATCTTGCTTCCTAGTCTATCCCTGCTTATCTCCATACTGAGAATCTTCTTGGCTTCTCCCAAATCCTTAATCTCGAACTCTTCATTCAACTGAGCCTTCATTTTGTTAATTTCATTTTGGCTCTTGGATGCTATTAACATATCATCAACATATAAGAGTAAGTAGATGTAGGACCCATCTGGAAGTCTGTGCAAATACACACAGTGATCATATTTACGTCTTGTGTACTTCTGACCCATCATAAACTTGTTAAATCATTTGTATCATTGCCTTGGTGATTGCTTCAATCCGTACAAAGATTTATTCAGTTTATAAACCCAATTTTCTTTACCAACAACTTTGAATCCATCTGGCTGAGACATATAGATTTCCTCCTTCAAATCATCATGTAGGAACACAATTTTTACATCAAGTTGATCTAGATCCAAATTCAATTGCGTTAGTAAGGCCAATAAAATTCTAATGGAAGAATTTTTAACAATTGGAGAAAATACCTCATTATAATCAATTCCTTCCTTCTGAGTGTAGCTTTTATCTACCAATCTTGCCTTGTAGCAAATATCATCTTTGTCAATAAATCCTTCTTTCTTTGCAATACCCATTTGCATCCAATTGCCTTCTTTGCTTTCAGTAGTTGTGTCAGCTTCCATGTATTGTTCTTTTCAAGAGATTGCATTTCCTCTTCCATTGCACCTGCTCATTTGCCACTTTCTAAACTTTGGATTACTTTTGGGAAGGTAGATGGAACATCATCAACAACTGAAAGTTCGTAAGCTATCATGTCAATAAAATGAGCAGGTTTTTGAATTTCTCGTCTCATCCTTCTAGCGGCAATTGACTCTGATTGATGCAGAGGTTCTTGGGTTGGAACCTCTTCCTCATCTGACTCTTCTTTTGCTATAGGAGAGTCGCTAGTAGTGCTTTTTGTTGGGGTCACCACTATCTGTTCAAACTCCACCTGCTTCACCATACACTCCACCTGCTGTGAAGTACCATCAGCCCCTTCTGGAGTTATCTTATTTAACATGGCAGATTCGTCAAAGGTAACATCCCTGTTGACAATTGTCTTCTTTGACTCTAAACACCAAAGACGGTATCCTTTAACTCCGGCATTGAAGCCTCATAAAAAGTGCCTTCTTTTCTCTTGGATCCAACTTTGATTCATTAACATGATAAAATGCAGTAGAGCCAAAAATATGCAAAGAATCATAAACAAGTTTTCCAGACCACCAATTACAGAAGATGGCAAACGATTAACGAGATGTTGATTATATGTCACTGCCTTAGTCCAAAACTTTCTGCCTAACTCAACATTAGACAACATACAACGAACTTTCTCCAATAGTGTCCTATTCATACGCTCCGACACCCATTCTGTTGTGGTATTTTTTTACTGTAAAGTGCCAAACTATGCCAGACTATTCACATACCTCTAGGAAAGTATCACTCTTGTATTCTCCACCATTGTCTGTTCGGAGAACTTTGATCTTTCTTCCTGTCTAGTTTTCAACTTGAGCTTTTTGCTTAAGAAAAACTCCAAACACATCATCTTTGTTCTTCATAGTAAACACCCATACTTTTCTGGAAAAATCATCAATAAAAGTGAAAAAATAATGTCTACTTCCAAGAGATGGAGTCTTAGTCGGTCCTTACACATCTGAGTGCACATAATCCAAAATACCTGTAGTGTCATGGATGGCAATGTCAAATTTCACTCTTATTTATTTTCCCAAAATACAATGCTCACAAAATTCTAATTTACAAATCTTCGTACCTTTTAATAATCCTTGCTTAGCAATAATTTGCAAGGATTTTTCACCAGTATGTCCCAAACGTATATGCTATAACTTTGTAGCCTCCGCATCCTTCTTGCTACTACAAGTTGATGTCGCTACTGTCCCAACAACTGTACTTCCTTGGTAGTAATACAAATTATTTTTCTTTATGCCTTTCAACATCACAAATGCTCCTAAAGTTGCCTTAAGAATTCCATCTAGCATCATCACAACTAGGCCTTTTGATTCTAAAGTCCCCAAAGAGACGAGATTCTTTTTCAATTTTGGCACATATCGTACATCCCTCAAAATTCTGGTGGATCCATCATGATTCCTCAACGTGATTGAACCTATCCTAGCTGTTTTATATGGATTGTTATTACCCATGTAAACAACTCCACCATCAATTTCTTCAAAATCAAAGAACCACTCCCAGATGGGAGACATATGATAGGTGCAACCTGAATCCATAATCTACTCGTCTGAATGGAATGTTGAGGGTGATACCACTAAAAATACATCTGACTTTGCGTGAATTTTACATTTTGCAACATTTGCATCTTGTGGAGCCTTCCCTTTCTTTCTCAACTTTGATCAGTCTTTCTTCCAGTGCCCTTCATCTTCTGTAACCACTTTATTCTTACTTTCACAATTCATGATTATAAAAAGTGGAAAATACAGTATCTAAAGATACATTTTCCTTCCCATGAAGTAAAGTAGTTTCTAAATGTTCAAATTCATCCGGAAGAGATGATAACAACATCAAAGACAAGTCTTCATCTTCGAATTATACATCTAAATTCAACAGTTCTGCTACTAATTGATTAAATAAAGTAGTGTTCATTCATAGTAGTACCTGGTCGGTATTCAAATTAGAACAACTTTTTCTTCATAAGGAGCTTATTCAGACCATTTTTTTTAGAAATTTGTCCTCCAATGCTTTCCACAGTTTGTGCACAAAAGTCTCTTTTTTGAAAGTATACTTCTACTTTCTAGACAAACATGATCGAATTGTCCCGCAAGCCAACCGATTTATGATACTCCAATCCTTATCTTCTACATATTCTGGTTTCTTTTCTTCAATAGCTATGTTAAGGCCTTGTCGGAAAAAGGAATCCAAAACCTCACCTTGCCACATCCCAAAATGACCAATGTCATCAAATATTTCCACATCTAATTTCATACTTGACATTGGAATTCTCTGCCATGTGGATGAGGAAGTCGATGTCGCTTGTGTCATATTTGTTATGTACTTAGTTGTTGGTAAATTTACAAACGTCATTATAGACTCAAATAAGAGTATTCAATATTACAAATATTACAAACAAACTAAAGGATGAATCTTCGGCTCTGTTACCACTTGTTGGAAAAATCGAAAAATTTTTCCTTCTAAAGTAAACAAACAGTGAAGTGAACCGATTCGGTAATACTCAGAAAAGGCCGTCAAACGGACTCCTAAGACAGTATTACCATTCCATGTAAAATTTAAGGAAAGAGCGAAGAGGTCACAAACGGTCCCACTTGAAACCCTGCCTCCTAGATAAAAATTACGTGCACGGTGTATTTATCACAACCTAATCGTGTACATACATAAATAGTAAATACACCCAAACAAATTGAACATAACACTATAAATATACTCGATAAATAATATTGAATACTATAAATGCGAAATAAATAAAAAAGATAAGGAAAGAACACACTCGAAAATTGATAACAAAATTCTGCCAATTTTGCCTACTTTCCAAGCACTATTTAAGACAGTATGCTCTTATTAAGAAGAGAATACTAAATTTGATATGTATACAAATTTTGAGTATTTATCAAATTTTGAGATGGTTTAGATTAAGAGAGGGATATGTTATTTTATAACTTGAAAAACTCCTCCCATCTTCATTTCTTCCCAATATGGGATAGAAATTGGACCATCAAAGTCAACAACAAACAACAAATATCCTATACGCTCATCCTGAGTTTCATCTTTGTAGAACTTATATTTATATTAAAATTGAACATCTTTCAAATTATTTTATATTAATAGAAACTTATACTAATTTTTTAAAATTCTAAATATGGACACATATTTTTAACAAAATATCAATTTAAAATTTAATTATTTTCTTTTATACCTAAGCTGGACCTGGAAAAGGTGGTGATTAGGAGTCTGTGAATAGTCCACCAAACGTCCAGCTTCCTTTTGGCCGCCTTCCATCTCTGATGGTCTTTCCATATGATTATCGAACACCTCTGATGCCCACATGTTGCAAGCTGCTATAGCGACACCTGCATATCTGTGTTGCCTGTGTCCATTGTGGGGCAGCGGAGGATGTTGACCATGCTCTTGTTTTTTGTCCGGAGGCTAGGTCTGTGTGGGCTCGTTGGGGTGGTGGCAGTATTGTGCGCGAGGGGGTGGGTTTTAATCGGTGGTTTACGGAAGTTTGTGAGAGGGAATCGACGGTACTGGTGATTCAATGGTGCTCATTAGCTTCAAAACTATGGCAGGCACGTAATGATCGGATTTGGGCAGCCAAAAGGTACTCCTCTTTTACTCTGTATCGCATGGCTTTAGGCTATATTAATGATTGAAAACAAGCCAATATGACCAGCTCCATGCCATCCCGTTCAGGGAAGGGGCGTGGGGTTGTGGAGGGGCTGAGCGATGAGGCCCAACTTGATTAGCTGTGTTTTGTTGATGGTGCAACTTTTATGGAGCGGTGTCTTTACGGATATGAGGTTGTATGTCAAGATGGGGAAGGCAACTTCGTAAGAGCAGTCTCTGGTCATTTTGTAGGGCGTTGTAGTGCAGATGTGGTTGAAGCTGTGGCGCTGCGAGAAGTGTTGACTTGGGTCTTACCTCTTTGTCACGGTCGAGGGGTTTTTTACTCAGATGCCCAGAATATAGTTTCTGCTATGAATAGTTTTCATGATAATTGGACTGAATTTGTTAGTCATTTTAGAATGTAAACAATTATTACGTGCTAAACCTCATATTAAGATCCGTTGAGTTCGTAGGCAAGCCAATGTTGAGGCTCATACTTTAGCATGAGCCTCACATTTATATGTTAGCAGGTGTAGTTAATATTCACCCCTAACTCTTTAATTAATGCTATTGATATTGCCTTTCTTTCAAAAAAAAAAAAGTCATTGTCATCACACGTTCTTTAGCATATCTCTTTGGTACTGGGCAAACTCACTTATGGTCTTTGAGAAATTATCTTGACAAGCTGGTCGATCTACATTTCTTTGTTACATATAAAAGCCTCTTGATTTCTCAATGATGTCTTTGTGAATTGAAATTTTGGGGACTGTGTCTTGGCTTTCCTAGAGGACCAACAGTTACTTGTCGAAAAAATCCTTTTTTTGACATCATAAACAACCAAATCCCCTCCAAGATGACACTTGTTCAAACCAAAAAATGCCAACGCCATGTCGTAATTTACACTTGTTCAAACAACCTAATTATTGATAATTGGTATTTTATCAATAAATCTAATTAAATAATAAAGCGATTAGGATTTCCATGTCGTAATTTATATTTGGTCCAAGCTACTAAAATTGGGGGCATACTTGGGAGTACAAATCATGGCAGGTTATGGGGGGGAACTATTTACATGGGCATAATATCCCCAGCTATGATTGCTCAACGCCAGGTAGCCCCTCAGAAACTCGACAGGGCTAACGATATCCTCACAGAATGCCTGGGAACCATAAGAGTTGAAACATAGCCTCCTTTCACGTGGCCATTGTACCTCACCTCCTCATGCGGTCCCTTGTGAAAAAGGAGTGTCTCAGAGCTTCTCGAGCTGTTAGCCTATCCGAAGGATCATATCTAAGCAAACCTTGTAAGAGATGTATTAAATCTCCAGCTGAATGATCAACGTGCTGCATTATCAGATTCTGCATGAATGGGTAAAATCAATGAAAATATTCGAGGAAAACAGGATCCAGTAACATAATCTAATATCAAACTAGAGATACCTGAAGCCGAGGTAGCTTGAGAACTGCTTTTAAACTCTCTCTTGAAGTAGCACCTTCTGGCCAATCTAGTCTACCCCTTCTTAGATACTTTTCACCATGTCGGCTAAAAGTTATAATAACTTGGTAAATTCAAGTAATACCATGTCATGCCAATAATAACGGGAGAAAGTCAAAGATCAACTTACTCTACTTTCTTCAGCATGTGCTGAGGTAAAGGACCAAAGACCCTCTCCATCATTGCAAGATGCTCAAGATTCTCATGCGTCTGAAATAGAGCCTCACCCTGTTCCAACAGTTTCGAAGTTGCATTAAGGTTTTTAAATACCCAGTCGAATTTGTTCATATTAACTACAAGATTAGAGTGCCATGACATACCGTGCATAACTCAACTATGATACAACCAACACTCCAAACATCACAAGGGAAACTCCAACCAAGTCCTACAGTAATATGAAAAATTAATATCTGCCAAAAGAAACAAGTAAAAGCCAGTATTCATCCTCCCAACACGTACCAAGGATAACCTCTGGGGCTCGGTAATGTCGTGTTGATATAATGTAGTTCAGATCTTGCCTCTCATAAGTAGTGCTACCAAAATCAATCACCTTTATAACACTAGATTTTGGGACCCTCTTAAAGTAAGAACTATCCCTAGGTGATCGGGAAGAACCCTGCCACAATTAAGAAAGAAAGGCAGACAACTATTACTAACAAAGCTTCACCATAACCAGACCCAAAGCTGTGCAACTATGTGAGTATAAACAAAAAAATATACCTTGTAATCAGGGACCTTCACATAGTCGGGGGAAAGTAAAAGAATATTCTCAGGCTTCAAATCAGTATGAATCAATCGTAGATCATGCATAACTGCAAATATTCAAAAGAACAAGTAAGCCAAAACCACAGAGGACAAAGAAAAGCATTTCTCAACTCCTTTGATACAAGGAAATTTTGAAATTTGAAATCCACAAGTGTCTACATTTTGGTTATAGGTATCCTAAAATTAGGGAGAAAAAACAAAAGAGACTAGACATATGAAGATCATGCATTCTCTATATTATTGTGAAGAAATTGATAATAAGTAATACGTGCATACAAAGAAACTAGCTCAAAGTATTTGCTACACACATGATACACATTCCAACAGTTGTCTTCCAATCTCACGGACAAGATCAATGGGAAATGAGCGATAATTGTTTTTGCGTAGAAAATCGTATAAACTTGGTCCAAGCTTCTCAAATACCTGTTGAAACCATATACATTCACCCACAAATCTTAACCCCAAACTATTTGTGAATTGGGGAAATTAATCTATTCAAATTAACAATATACTTACAATACAAATATGGTTACGATAGTCAAACCAGTTCCGTATCTGCACACAACTACAAAGAATAAACCCATTCAACAATTGACAAAAAATTACAATGCCAGAAACATGAATATACGAGCTTTTATCAAGAGAGAAGTAACTCACTGATTGCCACTTTTGTCATGTTTACCAAGCTGTTGCAAAACTTCAATTTCTATCATAGCAGCATCACGATATTTCTTGATCCCACGAACAATTTTGATGGCAACCATTTCCTTCCTTTCCCTATCCCAGCATTCTAAAACTTGGCCAAACGTTCCTAAATAATGAGAAAAGGGAAATTATACATGATGTCTAAAGAATGCAAACTCAGAAGTAAGCATTTAATCTTCAACTCAGTGGACTTTATTACCTTCACCCATCTTGCTATGGATCTTATCTGCAAAATCGATAGGGATGACAAAAGAAAATATAAACTTGGTTAGCAGCAATCATAAACAAAAAGCTAGAAACAGAAAAAGCAGCTATATATGGTGAGTGTCTAGAACATCAATGTCACAATCATGAACTGATACACCATGAGATTTTTCTTCACAAGAAAATCAGTGATAAATACTAAACATGCACCATAGTCAGACACAGTACAATGTCACAGAGAGGCTTCAACACGAAAGGTGATCTTCTATTCAACAAGAGACAACTAAATCCACAAGTTGTAAGAATTTACTCTTTTGGTTCATAAGAATATATTTAAAATCAAGAGAGCCGAGCAGTGATTAGAAGATGTGGTTGGTAAAGTAAAATTACAGCGAGAAGTTAAATTTTCTCCAAGCGCAAACATGTAATGGCCATCCTTGTCATCTTCCCGCCATGGGGGAGAACCATTTCGATCCACTCCTTTTACAAATAGAGAACTAGAGGTAGTGTGGTCTGAGGTTGCTCCTGAACATGCATAGCTGGCTACATTCCCAACCTCTTGTTCACAAAATATTCCTACCTGAGCCTACAAACAGCCACCATACATGTACCACTGAAGAAATTATAACATGAACTTTTCACCTAATACTTTCTTACCCTTGGGGAATTCACATCACTGCCAAAATCCATTCATTAAATAAACAGATGATAAATATATCTCACGGCAGTCGTCAAAAGCATACATCTAAAACACAACATCATAACCTAGATTGATTTCTGGAAATGGATTACAGATAGAAAAAGTTTTTATTTATTGAAAATAAAATATGATATGATTTTAAAAAAAATCGAGACCCAAAAATTGACAAAATCAAACAACTAATTTCATCATATACGATAGAAACTCAGAAGCACGAAGATCTCGAACCGTCAACGCTTGCTAAAGACAACAAACCCTAAATTTACATCCAAGTCCAAAAAATATAGAAAGATTGAAAGCCAAAAACAATTAAAGCAAAGATGTCCAAGATACATATATAACCAAAATGATAAATTAGACAGAAACTCGCCTATCCGTGGATTTAAGGGAAAATCAAGATAAGTACCACATCAAAAACAAAACCTGATTAAGACAGCGATAGATCAACAAAATGAAAAAGAAGGATGATACCTTTGGGACCTCAGGTACGTCCCAACCTAAGCGCGCCCTCTTTCTGGGGCGGCGATCAAGATGCGCAAGGGGAAACTCCGTCACACGCTCCATCTCCATAATCAGATACCAAGGAAAATCAATGAGAAAACGAGGGAAAATTGGGCGAATTGAAGCCAAACCCTAATTTTAATCTAAATAAATAGGTAAAGGTCGTTGTGCTGATATCTGAGCCGTCCACGTTTCCATAGCTAAACCGTGAGATTGAGCTCGGCACGTTCTCATTGGTTTCCACCGCTTTTTAGCTATTCCACGAGTTGACTACAGTTATCCCTCACCTCACCCCTGGTTGAGTTTGCATTTTCCAACATAATTCAAACGCGCTCATCACCACGCGATTGCAATTCGACTTGGTGTCTTGCTTAGATGCTTCCGTCGATTGTGAAACTTGTATTACACGCGCTAGAGAATATTCAGGGCACTTCAGTTCCTCTTCGTACTGTACATTTCAACTATATAATCTCACTGTAATGATTTAATTTTACTAATAAAAAAATTAAATATAATTATATCCGATCGTTATATAAGTAAAGTTGCAAATTCGAACCTCCTCACATATGCAGCCGTTTAAAACTTGAGGTTAGAGTTTTGCCTCCTGCAAGAGACCTACCCGATTAAACGGAAATTAATTTAAGTATGAAATAGCTTAAAGATGTCTTCTCACAATTGAGACCTACCTAAGACACCTTGTAATTATCTCCGTTTAGTAACACTGAAATACTACTAACGGAGGACAAGTTTTATCTTTCAAACTTCCTTATGAAAAGCGAAAAGTTCATTTATATCTCTTTATTACAACAAAAATATATTAATTTCATAACAATTTAAATTATTAATTAATAGTTATATAACCCAAAAAATGGAAATACTTGGTAATTAATTTTTTATTACAATTAAATAAATACTTTTCAGAACTCCCTTGTTATCTTAATAATAGTATAAACTAAAAAATTTAAAGACAAAATAATTTGTATTAATTAAAATTTAAAATTAAAGATTATGATTATACAACTTCTAACTTTAATATGTGTACAACATGTGCTTTTTATTTTAGTATCATTAATGTATGTTCTTACTCAATACGTGAATTTTATAATAAGTTGTCAAATTGACTAAATACCTATGTTTTAAAACCGAAATGATTAAGCCTGTTTTATAGTGAAAATTTCAAATCAGCTAATTTTTTGGTTTAAGTTTAAATTTTCTATTTTGATTTAATATAATAACCTTACGGATCAGAGATGATAGATATTATCATATAACCTTACAGAAAGTAACGGAATAAAAGAAAAGTTATATTGGAGGATGTATAATGTAATGGATCTCAAACAATCACTTCCAGTGATGGTTAAGTTATCACTTCCCTAAATCGAAGCCTGCGTACAGCTGTTGAAACCAAGGGGCAAGGGCAGGCTGAGAGCATGAGCTTCTTGCAACAGGGATGAATCTTATTTGTTGTTTAGTTTCCACACTCCCTTATTTTGTGCGTATATGAGTCCGATGGGTTACGCCGTTTGTTCATTGGATACGCCGAGTATCTTCCTACAAGCTCAGATTTTTCCTTTTCAATGTAATTTTTAATCTTTAATCATTTAGTACATAAAATAAGAGAGAGATGACGATCTAAATTTTTGGTAAAACTGTCCATGACTTCACTGTAAAAATATGCTGTGTTTCTTTTATGAGATTTATAGTTTATACGTTTACAAGAACACAAAACGTTCTTAAAATTTCGGTAACGACAAAAGTACAATTTTTCTTATGACTTATATTTTAATTAGTAAGGGCTTATCGTCTTTGTTATTAAGCTTATTGTACTCTTTGTTGTCACTTTTTTTGTTGTGTTACTTGTTGCTATGTTCCGTTTAGACATCGCCTTCTTTAATATTATTGCTCTATGTCTCCATTATCGTGATTCCTTCCATGCGGTGAAGGTTTGCAGATAAAGATGTGACCCGTAAACAATAAACTCTTTGGCATCAATGACAACTCTGCTGTATCAAGCGTCCTGACAAGTATAGTAAAACATCTATTGTCTTGATAGGATTTGATAAGAACTACGCTTATAAGTCCCCTATTTAACGTTTCGTTATTATCACACTTTGGTTTATTATTATTATTATTATTATTATTATTATTATTATTATTATTATTATTCTTATTATACTATATTTTATTTTCAATTTTTTTCTTTACTATTAGTAGTTTAGTACTTTTTTAACTGTTGTAAATATTTTCTTCTATATTTTGCATCATTTTTTTCTTCATGTCACATCTGCATGTGGGTTTATCGAAAACAGTCTCTTTATTATATAGGGGTAAGACTGCGTACAATTGACCTCCCCAGATCCTGCTTCACTGCGAGATTTCAGACTGAGTGCGATAATGATGATAATGATTTAATATAATAACCTTTGTTGTTAAAAATCAATCATTTTATTAATTAATCGGTCGGTTTTGATAAACTAATCAATTTCATAAACCAAATATATTGATTAATTTTTATTTAACAACATCCTTTTTCAATTAAATTTTAAATTTTTTAATAGATAAGAATGGTCTTTTTCAATCATTTTTTAAAATTTTAAATTTAATTCAATATTTAACAAGTTTTATGACGGTCTAATACCGACTGAATGTTTTAAATCTTAAATATTTTATCTTACCGGTTTAATTTTTAGTTCAATTTTGAAAACATTGCTAAAAAATAATTGCAAACAATAATAAAGAGGTATATATATAAGAACTGACCTTCGCCGTTGCCTCAAATTTTTTAGTCAAGCTATAAATGTTTTTCTTCTTCTAAAATGAAGAATGCAAAAATGTCAAAAGTGATCATAAATTAAATCTTAATGTTTTTAAGAATTCGAATTAAACCATATCATTCAAGAACATTCAAATTGAACCTTATGCCGACATAAAAGATGATGAGGACATAACGGCAATGAAGTGTCAGAAATTTTGATATTTTTTAATGCAAAATTTTGATATATTTTAATAATATAATAAAAGATGATAACATAACGGCAATGAAGTGTGAAAAATTTTGATATATTTTAATAATATTGAAGATCTCAATACCGCATAACACCACGTAGTGGTGTGAAAACCACTTATTTAAAATTAATTAATAAAATTAGTAAATTATTTTTATAAAATTTAATTTAATTAATCTAAATATAATTAACTTAGCTAATTAATTTAATCAACCTAACTAATTCATTTAATTAATTCACTTTAAAGTGAAAAAATCCCAAAATCAAAATAATCCCCAATCTAAGAATACTTGTGTTTGGTTACTGTCTCTGTATGTGGGGACAGTAGACAGGATCCAAAAATTCCTATCTTCGTGGTGTTTGTTTCATATTTCTTCGTCTTCATCCCTTATCTCCGAGAGACAGGGACATAAATTTTTGTTATCTTCAAAAAGGAATGACAGGGACAAGTCATCCCTGTCTCCAGCCACTTATGTTTATATGTTTACTATTATCTTTATTAATGTTTAGTTATTATTATTATTATTATTATTATTATTATTATTATTATTATTATTATTATTATTATTATT
>JANTPM010000007.1:29135792-29149923 GCA_025434745.1 Erythroxylum divaricatum
TACAAGAATGAGTAGTAACAAAATAATGAAAATCATCGCGAAAGCAATTATGTGTTCGCACATTAATTCCTCCCCAAACATGTTAATTACAACTAAAATTTACATATTACTAGACTAACTCTTTAATAGTTACTAAAATTTTAAAAAAATCAACCAACATTATAATTATGGTCCTAATATAATGAATTGAAGTCAGATATATGTCATTACAATATCTATAATAATTCACAATTCAGTATAATCCATAATTTCCAATGTAAATTATCATTAGCAATTTTATGAAATGAGTGAGTATCGTAGACTCTACCAACTACTACCACTCAAATATCAATCGACAGAAATTTTAGTCCAAATGGAATGACTGGAATTTGTTCTACAGCAGGAGGCTTCGTTCAGTTTCAATGGGTATAAAACCACAACAAAGATACACAAAAGGCGATCTACGAAAATAAAGAGGGGAGGGAGGAGAACTAACAAACCTGTCGGAGATGAGGACGAGGAGCGACATCTGCGATCGGCGAGCGACGACCACTGAGTAGCAACCAGCGACCGATGGTGTCCTTGGAGGAAGACGAACGAGGAAGAAACCGCACCGTAGGAGGAAGAGAGCGCCATAGGAGGAAGAGAAAGGAGAGTTAGGTCGCGCAAGGAGGAAGAAGAAGGCTGGGGGCGCGTTTAAATTAAAACCAAAATGACGTCGTTTTGGTTTTAACCAAAATGCCGTCGTTTTATTTTACTGAAGGGAGCGTATTGGACGTATTCACCGACGCCTTCACTGACCGAAATGGGCATCGGTATGAATTTTAACCAAATTCAACGACTGAATTTTTTTCGGTCGCAAACAATTTAATGCATAACCACTTTCGGTGACGGTAACGCTATTTTGGTCGATATTTCCAATGGTATTCATACCGACGGAAATTTTCCATTGCTATTAAACATTTTCCTTGTAGTGATTGTGCTTCCAATTTTTTGCTTTTCTGATGATCCATTTGAGAACTTTAGACCAATCATAAGTTGAGAAATAATCTGCAAGGTTGTGCATGATTTTGCTCCAAATTGTTCTGGAATGCATTGGAAAAACAAGTGATCTCTATCCCCATCTACTTCCTTGCGTAGTTCACAAATCGAATCAAATGTACCAAACCATCTATTTTTAGTTATGAATACGTTTTTGAAGGATAGAATAATCCTCTAAAGCAACCAGAACGAACACATATCATTCTAAATTAGTGAGGAAGCTCTTGCAATGAGGGGTATTATGTTAAGCAGTTGATCAACTTCTGTTCTCTAACCCAATTGACTAATCTCAGTGCAATTGTTAAACTAGATTTATATATTATCCCCATTTCCTAATCTATGTTTTAACTAACGATAAACCTTGTATGTCAGCTTTAGCATGTGACTGAAACTCTAAGAAATGTCCCTAATGATAGAAATCTTCCAGAGATTTTGGTTTCTAAGGTATGTGCCATGAGCGTATTTAATCCATATAGCATTTTTATTAAAAAATGGCCTCTAAATCCCTTTACAATTAAAAGACATTTTGTATTAGGTGATAGGAATAACTCCTAATCCACCCTGATATTTTGGAATAGCTCCCTCACTCCATTTGACTTTAGCCCCTTTTGTATTTGTTGCTTTCCCATACCATAACAATTCTTTGAATATTCAATCAAGTTCCTTGATTACTCTCCTTGGCAAGATAACGTGAGTTGTCCAATGGACATGAATGCTGGTTAATACTGAAATGATCAATATGGTTCTTATGGTGAGTGAAAGAAAACTACTTTGCCAAACATTGATTTGGCATTGCACTTCTTAATTAAGGTAATGCAATCTAAATATCTAGGCATAGCAAAAGAGATGGGAACACTAAGGTATTTAAAGGGTAAGGATTGAAGATAGAGCCCTACTATTCTACTAAGATCATCAGAATTTCTAACATCTCTTGAACAATACAAACAGATCTTTACAATGTTAATTTTTGAACTAACCATTTAGAGAAAATATGTAGAATGCCAATTAGTATTCCAAAGGATTGCATATCAACTTTAATAAATAAGATGAGATCATCTGTAGATATTAGATGAGTGATGTTAAGTTCATTGCAATTGTGGTGTAGCTAGAATCTTCCATTACAACTTATAAGTTTAGTGAGCATTATAGATAATCCTTCCATTACTAGGGTAAATAGATGAAGGGATAATGAATCCCCTTACTAATTCCCCTAGTACTTTTAAAAGGTATAGTGGGGACATCATTAACAAGGATGCTAATTGAGGGAGATATAATGTACACCATATCTCTAGTTGTGGATTGAGTTAGAAAATCAATTGCTATTAAACATGCCCGAATGAAGCTACACCTTATTATATCAAAGGCCTTGAAAAAGTCAATTTTCTGTAGGCAACTATTAATCCTTTTACCACAATTATAATCTTTAGCATTTCTTGCATTAGGAATACATTATTCCTTAATGATCTTCCAACTATGAAGGATCCTTGTGCAAGATTGATTACTTCTTTCAAAGCTTCTTTTAATCTGCTTGCTAGTGGTTTAAGGATGACTTGTATATTATAATATAATAGAAAATTGGTTTGAAGTCGACCAGAGAAGAGGGATTCAATTTCTTAGAAGTAAAACAAATATATGTGTGATTGAACTCTTTCAACATTTAGGTATTATTTAAGCATTCCAACACTGCTTAAAAAGACAAATTACCTATTATCTCCCAATAATTATAAAAGAACTAAGAAGTAAATCCGTCAGGGCCAGGTGATTTTGAGGGGTGCATTTCGAACAATGTTATTTTGATGTCAAGACTAGTGAATGGCATATTCAAAAAATCCATGAGATCTAGATTGAAGGGGTTATCAATAAATCTTTTCATGCTTAGCTCATTTTGGAACCTTCATCCTTGCTCATTAAGTTTATAAGGAATCTTCTTACAAAGTTTCATAAAGAATTCTAGTATGAGATCATGCTCACCATTTCATCCTATAGTGTAGTGATTCTGTTCTTGTTTTTTTCTAGCTTGAAGAGAAACATGGAAGAATTTTGTGTTTGAATCCCCCTCACTAAACCAGTTTATTTGATCCTTTTATTTTGGAACAGAATTCTAAAATTTCAAAGTCTTTGGGTAATCTTTGAGTTTTTGAGTTTCTTATTGACTCAGTTGAATGTTATGAGGATGAATGTAGCATCCCTGTTGCACCTCTTGGAGTTTCAGCTTGGTCCTTAACACCTATATTGTATGAGAATTGGCAAAGTTTTTTAGGGACAGATTCACTTTTTTAAGTTTTTGCATCAGATGATAAACCTTTTAGCCCTGAGTATAACTCATATGTCAAAATCCTTCTATATCATTCTTATGATATCATTTATCATATTTTAAGACTGGGAAAATTCATAAAAAGAAATTTATATGATAAAATTTTAATACTTTGGATGGAGATAATGTTCTATTATTAAGTGTAACTCATTTATATAGTCAAATCTTAAAAGTTTTTTGCTATACACAGTCGTGTGCTAGGGTTTGATCTCTTTGGATTGGTTGAATGAAGACACAATTTAATACATGATTAGATTAGAAGGCATTTTAGATGGAAGAAAAGTTATTGACAAAAACACGACTTTCAACATGAGTATGTCTATGCTAATATTCCTTGTTATAAAGAACATGGCTTAAAACATGTCAGTGGAGTACACAACCTGGAATATGGCAATAGAATACATAACTTAAAACACAAGTTTGTTTATGTTTGCATTCCATTATAGAAAAAAGGGTGTATGATAAAGTTTGAGACATAGTTATATCTTAAATAATGTAAGATAAATATCCTAACATAAAAATGATAGATTTTGGTAGAATTTTAGTTCTCGAAGAATTATAGACCTTAATAAAGTTATGTACAAAATATGTTGGTATGGATAGGGATAATTTATGTAATTATATTAAGTAGGATTTGTAAATATCATGATGTAATGTTAGCTGTTATTGAATAATGAAAATTAGTCTTTCTTGCTTTCAAGGATGTTGTAACATTAATTAGACGAACCTTGTTAATAATTCTTTTGTTCTTATTTGTTTTCTATAAACCATTATATACTTGATGCATATAATTTATTAATAAATGGTATCTCAATATAATTAAGACGACAATAAATTAGTTACAAAGTTTGAAGTAAGGAAGTTTAATGGAATGAGAAATTTCAAAATGTGTAAAGAAGAGTTAAGGATTTATTGGCGTAGTATGGTGTGTTAAAGAAGCCAAGTGAAAATAAGTTGAAAGACATCGATGCACTCTACTAGGAATAGTTATAGGCACGAGAAGTTGGAATCATTTGGTTATATCTGGCAGGCAAAGTCATGTCTCACATCATAAATATTATGTCCTTTGTGGGCATATAGAAGAAACTAAAGAGTTGAATACAACTTAGAAACAAGTTCTATATGAAGTAAATGTTATATAGGTTGAGATGTAAGAGGGAACATATCTAAAACAACATATCAATGCATTCATTCAAATAGTCAATGTCCTTTTAAGACTCAAGGTGATTATTATGGATGAGGATAAAATGAAGATCTTACTTTGTTTTTTACCTCTTGCTTATGAACATTTGGTGGCCATATTTAAATTAAGTAAGGAGACAATTAATGTGGAAGACATAACTATCGTGATATTTAGTTCATAACTAATAGAGACAAAAATACTACTAAAATATCTTAAGGTGAAGAGTTGCACATGAGAAAAAATTAGGGTCGTAGAAAAAAGCAAAAGTAAAGATGACTCGTTCAAGAGGAGTTTTAAATATAAATTCAAGGGTAGAAAAGACATCTTGAAGTTACAATTATGAGCATACTGGGTATATTAAGAGTGATTGCTCAAACAAGAAGAAGCAAAATAACAAAAGGAAGGCTGATGATTTGTTAAGGTCTAATAATATAGTCCAAAGTGAGAATTTAGATTATAGGAACGGATATATACTTTATGTCTCAACAAGTTAACTACATGATTTATAAATTCTACATATAAGATTCTCACATCATATAACACTAAAGAATGATTGATTTGTGTCATATATATATATAAATTTTGGCACTCTTTGATTACAAGATGATAAAGACTATGCAATCATTATAATATGATTTCTTAAGATCAAAATATTTGATGGTGTTAATAAGACGTTATGTGATGTTCAATTTATATTTGATTTAATAAAGAATTTGTTCTCTTTGGGCAATTTATATATGAACAATTTTGGCTAAAAACTCAGTAGAGACAACATTAAGGTAGTTAATGATATGTTGAGTCTAATGAAAGAGACAAGACTAGTAAGACATGTATACAGACTAATAGGAAACACAGTTATGCCATAAGTAGCTTGTCATCTAAGTGAATAAAAATGACAAAACATCATAAGATAAACTTATTAAAGAGTATCAAACAATATAAGTTAACTTTTAAAAGTTTTGTGTGCTTAGTAAACATGTAAAGAAGGAATCCAAGATAAGCAACTACAAATAAGGAAATTTTGGGCTATATGCATATTGTGAGGTCCTACTAGAGAACTATCGTTAGGTGGATCTTAGTGTTTTGTTACTTCACTTATGAATTTTAAGGAAAATTTTGGGTATATTATATGAAATAGAAGTTTGAGGTCTTTGCAATTTTTAAGGCATAGAAAGAATAGGTAGAGAACTAAACAGATGAAAAGATCAAGTACTTGAGATCAAACAATGAAATAATTACCTAAACTCATAATTCTAGAATTTTTTTAAGAGCAGGACATTGAGAGGCATTATAAAATTTAACACCACAATATAATGGCATTTCAGAGGGGATGAATAGATCCATAATTAAAAGGGCATTGTTTAATACTAAATGCAAGGTCCCTAGAATTTTTTAGACGAAAGCAAATAAGTATAACATGCTACCTCTTCAACAAATCACCACAGACTTTTCTAAATGGGAAAATGACAGAGGAAATGTGAACATGGAATAAGAAAGGCTTTAGGATTTAAAAATCTTTGGTTATCTTGCTTATGAATAATTTTCAAAGATGAGAAGTCTAAACTACATCTAAAGTTGAAGAAGTATATCTTTATTGGTTATATAAAAGGTGTTAAAGGATACAAGTTTTAGAATCTAGCATCAAGTTGGTGATTAGTAGAGATGCATTATTTAATAAGCAATGTATGTTAAAGAAAACATATAGATAGGATGTGTCAGAGTCATTAGAGAGCATTATTAGTTCAAAAGTAGTACAACTAGAACTATTACAACTTGGAAGAGATGTTAAAGAGGCTAAAATATTTAGTTCAAAAGATAGAAGAGGAATGTTAGGTGAAGAGCAATTATCATAGTATAGCCATAAATATAGTGATATGTAAAATTAGACCTCCAAATAGATATGATTAGGAAAGCTCAATATCTTTTGCAGTTATCTTAACAACGAGGATCTAAAAACATTTTAGGATATTGTGAATAGTTAAGATAAGAATAGATGGATGAGAGTTATGGTAGTGGAGCTAGAATTTGCACAAGAATTGTACACAATATCTAGTGCAACTTCTTAGAGAGAAGAGACATACAGAGTGTAATTGAGTATACAAGCATAAATCAACAATATTAGAAAAAAGAAGGTTGAAAAGTCAACGCTCGACTAGTAATAAAAGCATATACACATACGAAAAGAGATTAATTATAGTGAGATTTTATCCTTAGTGGTCAAACACACTTCTATTAAGAAAATGATTACATTAATAGCTAGTTTGAAAATGCACTTTGGTTATGGATATGAAGCAAATCTTTTTCATAGTGACTTAAAGTAGCAAATTTACATGGAGTAGGATAAATGGTTTAATCAAACTAGTAAGGAGCATTTGTTTATGAGTTAAGGTAGTCTTAATGAAAGTAGTACAAAATTTTTTACCTTACATGATCCAAATTAGCTATAGAAGATGTGGGTATGATAATTATGTTTATGTTAAGAGCTTTAATGATATATATATTACTACTATATATGGATGATATGTGATTATTGCAAAGAGTATACACGATGAAAATAAAGTAATAACTTGTTGAAAAAGGAATTTGAGATGATGAATTTAGGTGCTGTAAAAACAAAAGGAATGGATATTTAGAGGACAAAAGTTTCAAAAATTGTAGTCAACTCAATATAGTTATATAAAGAAGTTGTTAGACATATTCAAAATAATTAAAGGTAAATCGATAAGTATTCCATTAGAATATCACTTTAGGATTTTCCTATATTAGTATCTAAAGATATATGCAGAGGTCAAAGATATGTCTAAAATTTTATGTACTAGTACCCATGATATGTTTATCATATACAATAGTTTGTACTATACCATATTTAGCTTATGTTGTTATTCAAGTTATTAAGTTTATAATGACATGTGAAAGACAATATTGAGAAGTAATTAAATGAATTTTTAAATATTTATGATAAACCATGAAATTATGTTTAATAGTCATCATGATGATCTTTTGATTGTGAAATATGTGGATTCAAATCATATAGGTATTCAAGATCTATTACAAAGTATATTTTTATTCTTACAAGAGGGTCTATTTATTAGAAATTAATGATTTAACCTATGATTACATTAAAACTTATAAAGATGGTAAGTATTGGTCAAGATAGAGTTTGAATATACTGTTATAGTCAAAGTATCATTTGTTTAGCAAAGAATCAGGTGTACAATGTAAAGACCAATTGCATAAATGTGAGCTTTGACGATGTAAAGTTAATTACATATAATTAGTTCTTATTAGAAAAGGTTTATATGTCAAATTACAACAACAATAGCAACAACAACTAGTATGCTTAAGAGACTGGGATTATTGAATGTTACTTAAATGCTCTTACTCCTAAAAATATAAATATGCTAATTAATCAAATCTCATTTTTGCATATATTTTCTAACCACTTACTTATATTTGCAATCATCTAAACATTGTCTTGATTTCTCGTATATTTCTATCAGCTTTGAATTGGAACTTTACTATGTCAATTTAAATGAATTAAGGTGAGATTGTTATTTTTTAACTTTTTGAGTTTCAGTGAACTATTCCATCATAAAATCTTAACATAATATTAAATCCTATTTTATTGTTTATTGCTTATAATAGGTTCTTGTGGTTGCTTGTCTTATAAAAAATCCCAATCAAATATATTTATAATACAATTTGTAAATTTTGAAAGCATGCACAAAGGGGAGTAAATTGTGTGTGAAAAAAATTTACAAGTACTTTCAATTCATATAGTAAACAGATTCCAGTTAAAGATTAAAAAAATAATAGAAGCCTGTTAGACAATAGGGCCTGTTTAGTGATAAAGCCTAATACACGACAGGAGCCTGTTAGGTGATACGAGCCTATTAAATGATAGACCCCATTAAAACAATTTAAAATAGAAGGCACCTTTTAAAATAAAAGGAACCTCTAGCAAGTTGAATATAGAAAGAGCCTATTACAAAAGTGAAAGATTCTCTTGGCAAAATGAACACACATACAATACAATGCGTAAATTTAAAAATTAAGAGGAGAGAAAGAGCGACGCAGTCAATTTATATTGATTTGACTTATAACCCAAGGCTAAGTCCAATCCTTAAGTATCCAACTTTAGTATTTCACCAAAATCCTAAGTAATAATTTGACGAAACTCTTCAAGTTCATAAGTACATATTTTTCAAGGTTCTTCAACCTTCCATAGTAGTATTATTTTGCTAGCCTCTATAAACTCTCGAAAAAAAATTGTATAAAGGATTTTACAGTCTCTCTTAATAAAATAATATCATTTTCTAAAGTACAAAGAAATTGATATAACTTTCAAGAAAAAGTGATGCTCTAAGATATTTGGCAAGTCTTATATATGTGCCTTATGTGTCTTACAAATGTAGCAACTCTTCCTTAAGTAGCTATTTTCTTCAACTAACTGTTGCTTAATCTCTGATATTATCTGTGCTGAGATCTTTGATATTTAGACATTAATAAGAATGTTTTGTCAAGATTTTTGAAGTTAACTATTCGAATCAGTATGATATTTTTGGATGTCATGGAATCATTTTCAAAAAGGTAAGTTTATAAAGAAGGTTCTTAGAAGAAAAAAGTAATTATTCCATGATTTTATTTATACCTAGTGTGTACCTAAAATTAAAATAAATAACTCTGAATTAGTGTAATTTAAATATTAAATGGACAATAGTTTAGAAAATTATGTATCAAAAATTAATACAGAAATGCCCATTAACAACTTCCAAGGATCTCTTTTGATTGGAATGAAACATTGAACTCTATCATCTGGTATTCCAACTCTGGTAAGAGGGATGGATTAATCATCAAGATTTCTTTCCATATGGTAATCTATTATATCTAGAGGAGAGAAATATGAGAATTTACAAAAATGAGGAACAACACAAGTATGAACTTGGCAAGGTAATTGTCAACTTGATTAGAGAGATTATGATAGCCAAAGGGAAGCATGATAACATTAGCCAAGAAATTAGACCATTATGGTTAATCTAATTTTTGATTTGTAATTGATGTACATTCTGTGAAGTTTAGTGTTTACTAGTTGTAGGATCCTCGAGGAGGATTATGTATAATTTTCTGCTTCGTTAATATATTTCCTTTAAATTAAAAATTGTATAATTTTAGAGTGAATGTGTTTTAACTTTAGTTCATCTGATAAATAGAACAAAGGAGAGGAAGCAACTTGCTTAATGAGCTAGTTAGTCACAGATATGGATTTCATCAGGTAAAAAAGAAAGTGCAATTTCGGGCCCCTAAAAAGGTAAAAACTTATGTTTTAATGACCTATATGTAAAGCTATGGATAATACAAAAGAGTACTATTAAATTAAACAAACAATCACCTCATGATATTTTCTTTGGTGTAAGGTCGTCCTACACATATGTTAAGGTGTTTGGATACTTATGTTATCCACACAATAATCCAAGACTGAATGATAAGTTTGGGTCTAGATGTAGGTGATATATCTTTTTAGGATACCTACACAGAAAGAAAGGATGGAGTTTTATGATCTAAAAAAGGGTTACTTCTTTTATTCTTGTTACATTTCATTTTATGAAGAATTGTTTCCTTTTGCTATAAGTGATGAATAGGTTGAGTGCCAAATTAATTAGAGATTTTAATCACTCATTTAAAGAAATTCTTGATACACCGGAGATGGGTAATGAGAGAAAAGATGAAATTGAGAGCAAAAGTATGGAGTTCAAAGGTAATGCAAGTGATTCTCATGAAAACATTGCTATAGATCAAAAAGTATAAAATAGCATGGAGATTGCTAGAGATCTAGAAGCAAAAAGTAGACTATAATGATTTCTTCTCAAATAGTTCTCTCTTTACGCTCAAGTGTTTAAGGTTAAAGTGTTTCTCTCAAATCTCCCTCTAATAGATTGCTCTACCATAAGCTTACAAATTCACTAGTTCTCATTCACTCGAATTACATGAGCTCATAAATCAGAAGGACTTTACTATGGGTTGTAATAGGGTTGGCTTCAAAAGTAAGGTAAAAATGGCAAAGGGTTAATCACAAGAATTCACAAAGTACCAAGAAATAGGGATACTCAAATTCAAATTATGAGATAAACACATGAATATAAGGAACTACAACTACTCATTAGTACTTTTTTTCTTTCCTTTTTATTAACTTGAATAATGCTAAAAACAAGGGAAAACAATAAAAACAAGAGAAAATAATAACAACATAATTTGACAAACACATGAGTAGAAATATCTATAAAAATATCTCAAAATACAGTATAGAACAAAAGTCCCAAAATCAAATGCTTACTTCATTCAACTTGTGATAGGGTAGGGCTAATGGAGTTTTTGGGTTTCAATGGAAGGTGAATAATTCAAAAACAAATAGGGTTAAAGGTTTGTAAAGGAAAAATGATTTGGTAGGTCATTAAAGTTAAGGGGTTTAAAACAAAGAATCCTTAATTATTTCCATAGACCATGTAGTCAACAAATTCAATCTGGTTCATTGTAAGTTCTGAAGGCAAGCCTGATTAGAAGAGCATCACACAATACAAAGAAATAGAATGACATAAAGATGAAGTCATTAAGGCCCAAATCAGCTCACAGGTTTAATTCAAGAATTTAACTTAATTCCATATATTACCTAATCACTTAAATGTTAAACTTTGACTAAGTGTACAAGTCCGATTATTGCAATTAAATAATATGATTCACCTTAGACTCACATGGCCCAATTTAATTTCATGCACACACTCCATTCTCATCCAAACTAATATGACAAAGCTTCATCGCTTAACACACAACATAAGCATCTAAAAACAAAAAAAAGAGAATCAAAAAAAGGCAAGATCATATAGTCACACACATTTACTCCACATCCTTCAAATTCCCCCACACCTGAACCATTGTTTGTTCTCAAGAAATAATTCAAACGCTTCACTTAAACAATAAAGCTTAAGATTAAATAGTTGATTAAGCATACAAATCCATCAATGCTTTCAATCCAATTCACTCATTTCAACTCTATCATGATCAAAAACAAGTTACTCACATACAAGCACACAGTTAGTAAAATAGTAACTTAAGATGCATAATATCTAGCATTTAAGCCATTTTTGCATTTGTTATTATATAAACAAGTCAAGGATGCTCAGAATGACACAAATATAGATGAAAAGAAACAATACAAGTAGAGATATGTGCAATACTGGTTTGATAATTCATCTAACTTTTTGACGCGAAGGTGAACATTTTATGGTGAACACCCCTAGCTACTTCATTGGATCGCCATTTCACATGACAAAAAGCACCACTGAGTTGAATAAAGAAGAGTGTTGATTACCCAATACTTAACAACTCAAAAATAAAAGAACAACGATGCTTCTTATTTAATAACAAAAGACAAAGACACTTTTGATCAATAATGAAAAAACAAAGATAGTTTTCTCTTCTTCTTTTTATTTCTTTTTCGACACTGCATTATAAGCATCTCGTTCCACATTCATATGACAAGCTATACAAAATGCACTTAAATTCCAAACATCATACATAAGAGTCACCAAACATGTGCTAGGCATACAAAGGAAAAAGAAAAATGAAAAACTTTAAAGTTAGCATCATTTCAAAAGTCAATCAAAGTTCCTCAAATCAAAAGCATCAACATCAATTCAAGTTACTACATTCTCTTCATCACCATCAAACTCAACAATCCAAGTGTGTAAAAATTTCACACTTGCCCTACCCCCACACTTAGAATGGGCATTGTCCTCAATGTCTAAAAACAATAAAAGCACAAAAGAGGGATGGAAGTAGAAGTACTCCCTGAGATTGAAGACACCATATGCAGCTTTGAAATGAATGGTTGCAACTTTGAAAACATAGATAGCAGTATTGTTCAAGTGAAAGATTGCAGCTTTCTTTTTCAAATGTCTACAAACAAAACAAACTAAAGAAAACAAGTAAATCACTCAAAGAAAACAACCAAAAGATATGCATAAAAGAGAAAAACATAAAAAAGAAAGGGATATAGATGTGGTGGCTTCCATCAATCACTTATTTAAGGTCATAAGCTAGACCCTTGGCATACGTACATCATCCATTATTGAATGGATGCTTAAGTCCAACAGGAAGCATGATCAAACTTTGTGAGGAGCCTGGAGCACCTTTCTTCAAAGTAGACTCTTTATTAGCACGTTGCCTTGAGGCTTCTGAGGAGTGGAACTTTATCATTTCACCACTCGTCTTTTTGGGCATTGCCTTTCTCACACCAGGATGGTCTTCATAAGAGTATTGCCAATGGGTATGGAGACTTGACATCTTGCTTGCCACCTTCTGTCTTCAGCTCGCTCGCCCATAGCTCTCCTAA
Source organism: Erythroxylum divaricatum (assembly GCA_025434745.1). Taxonomy (NCBI): domain Eukaryota; kingdom Viridiplantae; phylum Streptophyta; class Magnoliopsida; order Malpighiales; family Erythroxylaceae; genus Erythroxylum; species Erythroxylum divaricatum. The sequence continues at coordinate 29,148,696 of JANTPM010000007.1, forward strand.
AAACTGCACTTCTTGCATCTCTTCCTATTCTTCTTCTTCTTTTACTTATAAATAACTAGGAAAAGTAAACAAAATTCGATTAGCAATAACATGAACTACATCGCTTATCTTAGGAGGTTGCACATCCTCCATCTTTTCTCAAACTGTAACCTCTTCCTTTACTAATTTCGCTTGCTCTTCCTTTATTACTTTTGGGTTCTCCAAATAATCTCCACTCACTGAAGGAATGCACAACTCATCCATGTGACTCTCTTAGTGGCTAAGAACGCTTTCTGACACTTAGGTTTCCATGCTTCCTACCACGTCTGCTAAGTGGTTCAATTGATCTTCCAAGGTCTTCAATCTAATCCTCGTTTGCTGCTGGAATTGAAGACTGCTTGTCACCAAACTCATTACGATCTCCTCTAAAGGCATCTCATCAGCTTGCGATGGAGAAGTGAATCTATACTGTGTATCCTGCAAAATAGGAAATGTACAAAAAAGATAACCCAAAAATGAGCAAAACTCATATACCTTAGCTAGTTGATCATCCCTCAGTACTTGAACGACAATGAATGTGAAATTCGCCATTTGATGGTCAAACCTAGAAGTAGCAACAGATAGAAACTCATCACCATAATAAGGATGTTATGAAAAATCAAAATCAAAATCATACTGATAGTGAGTCATGCCACTAAAAGATCAAAAAATTAGAAAAAAGTTGTGAAACTAAAATAAACCAAAGACAAGGTAATCAAGAGCAATGAAACCAAAAACAAAAAATAAATCATCACTAGAAAAACTGTCAAGAAATTCCCTGTCGCTTGTAACTAAATTAATACCAATTCTAGCAATGAAAAATGTAGTTAGTGAAGAGTGGAGATCATTCCCATGAGAAATTTTCAATGGTAAACATTATATGAGTATAAAACTAAAACAAATGAGGGGGTTTAATTCATGTAAATTTAAGAACTAACACCTCTATAGCCATCGAGTAATGAGCCACACAATACATAAGAATTCGACACATTTGCAATCTATCATATAAAGCACAAATAACTCAACTTCATCACATAAATCATCAATCAGCCAAAATCATCACATAAAGCATAACATTAGATCTTTTATCAATTAAAACACATAATATGCATCATCTACTCAAAAATGATGATATGCACACAATTGGCTCGAGAGTTCCATAAACACGACGGAAACTGAAGTTTACCGTAAACATGACGAGTCCATTTTT
>JANTPM010000007.1:29293908-29304482 GCA_025434745.1 Erythroxylum divaricatum
ATGTACAAAATAAAAATTATTCTATAAATTAATAAATATTAATTTATTGATAAATTAATAAAATATTCATTTATCGAGAAATTAATAACCCCGTATAAGATAATAATTTTTCAGGTCCAAAAAATATTCATTTATAGAGGTTTTACTGTACTTGGAAAACATTTTGAGACCAGAGTTCGCTAAAACTTAATAATTCATAATAAAATATATAAAATATTAAATTTGACAAAGTTATGTATGACATCATCTTTAAAGAAAAGATACAACTTATCAATTTTAAAATATTAGTACCTAGTTTATTCCCTTTATTGCTTTTTAGGCCAACAATACATATCCTTCTGTAGCCCAATGGTGTGAGGCGTGGGTCATGCACCCAACAAAACCCTGAGGTCACAGGTTTGACTCCCGCTGCCCCCATAGGATACGCAGCGCCCCCCTACGGGATGTGGGTGTGACTAAACGGGACAAAACTCAATAGTGCAGGCCCACCCAAACCACAATACATTTCTAATGAGAGAAAGAAACAACAAAATAATAAAAAAATACTTAACCTAAGTCGTCGACATTGATGTCGCCTCCGAACTGGCGTCGGGATGCCTAGCCCTTCATGGGTCTTTTCTAAAAAAAAGCTTCAGCCCCCATTCTAATCCCTAGTAGAAAATCCCATTGGTTCAGCCCATTTACGCAGCCCTCTCTTCACTGCTCAATGTAGCCTCCACTATTCTACTTCAAGCCAAGCTGCAGTCACCAGAAGCAGACTAGCCAGCCTTCACGCCCACGCCCACGCCCACGTCCATGCCTACTGCCTACGCTGCTCTCTTCACACAGCCACCACGTTTCTTCTCTGCGCCCTCACTTATTCTCTTCACTCCTCTCATTGTAGCGTTGATGGGACGAATAAGGGTCACCTCATTAAAGACCTCCTCTCCGGTTGGGACGCTGCGTACGCATGCGTTTAACACTGTGCTGCTGCGTTTCATGTAGAGCACACTGTATAACACTGTGTTGCTGCATGAAATGCAGCGCACAGGCCACCAAAGCTTTAATCTTCTTTTTATATTTTGTGCCTTTTCCTCGTTGAACAATTGTGCTTCAAGTTTCTTTAGAAAATCTTGTCTTTTTGTCTCAAATAGATATCAACATATCCAACCAAGTAGTAAATACAGATTGAACACCAATTAAGCATTTTATCTTTAAAATAGGATTGAAATTACATAGAAATACATAAGAAAATATAAGATAATTCAATCCTATCAAAAGTTGAAAGAGGAGGGCTCTATTATGTGATAGGCACTACCGAAGTGAATCTAACTACTAGAAATGGAGAGCTAGATTGAACTAAGCTATAGCATTCTAAATTGGGACATGTAGGGAACAAGAGCTTGATGCACCTTTCTAAACAAAGGTTCATTGACGGAAAAGACACAAGGAATATGGAATTTTGTGAATCTTGTGTGCTAGGAAAGCACCATAGAACTAGTTTTTAGAAAGGAGTTAAGAGAGCTAAAGAGATCATGGAGTATGCCCACAATGATCTCTGGGGTCCAGCACAAGTGTCCACTGCAGGAGGAAATAAATACTTAATGTTCATAATAGACGACAAGTCTAGGAAATGATGGTTATATCCTATAAAAAGGAAAGATGAAGCACTGCAAATACTCATTAAGTGGCATAAACTCATGGAGAATCAGACAGGGAAGAAGTTAATATGCCTAAGGTCTGATAATGGCCTTGACTACTACAATAAAAATTCAAAGATTGCTACAACAAGAAAGGTATTCAGAGGCACAAGACTGTCAAAGCAACACCTTAGCAAAATGGTGTAGCTGAGAGGCTCCATAGGACACTCCTAGAGAAGACAAGATGTATATTGTTATCTTCAAGGTGCTCATAATCATTATGGGGTGAAGCTATCAAGACTGTCGCCTACCTAGTAAACAAATTGCCTACATCAACCAATGATTACAAAACACCTGAGGAAATCTGGAATAAGAAAAAGCCTAGCTTGGCTCACTTAAGAACCTTCGGTTGTATTGCCTATGCATACTAAAAGGAAGGGAAATTGGAACCTAGAGCAGCTAAAGGAATGTTCTTAGGCTATCTAGAAGGAGTTAAAGGCTACAAAATCCTATTGCTTCAACAGGGAGTTTTTAAAATCTTATTGGTAGAGATGTACTATTTAAGGAACATGAATTTCCTTTTTTGTGCAGGAATCTTGCAGACATTGACCTACAAAAGGAAATTCAAGAGCAACTGGGATCATCAAGCATTTCAATTCCTTTCTATGTACCACCAGCAACTGAAACAGAAGAGGATGGTGCACAATATCATGATCAAGAGCCTGTATGAGGCTCTGCCCACCATAAACAAGAAATTGAAGAAACAAAAAGTGAAAGTGAAGAGGGAACTTCACCCCAGCTGACACTCATAATTATCTACTTGATTATTATCTCTAAAGATAGACAATCAAGGTAAAGGATACCTAACAGGAGATATTATGATTCTAACTTAGTGGAATATGCTTGTCTTGTTGCAGAGTTTATTAATTGTAGGGAACCAAAAACCTATGAAGAAGCTATGAGTAGAAAGGATGTTGAAAAATAGAAATTGGTTAGCAAGAATGAATATTCTTCTTTAATGAAGAATATGAATTGGGTGCTAGTGCCTAAGCTACCTAAAGCAAAGATGATTAAAAACAGATGGTTGTTTAAACTTAAAGAGGGAGTCACAAAGGAAGAATCCAAGATATACAAAGCCAGGCTTCTCACTAAGGGATACAAACAGAAGGAGGGAGTTGACTATAAGGAGATCTTCTCACCCATCACGAAGTTCAAAACTATAAGTCTCAGTCTTATGCTAGCAGCTATCTATGACTGGGAAATCCATGAAATGGATGTTAAAATAGCCGTCCTATATGAAAAGCTTGAGGAAACTATCTACATAAAGCAATAAGTCAGTTTTGTAGATAAAGATAAGCCTAACTATGTCTACTTGCTTCAAAAATCTCTATATGGGTTGAAACAACCACCTAGGCAATGGAACAAGAGGTTTCATGAGGTAGCAACTGCTATGAAATTCACTAAAAGTGCCTATGATTACTACCTTTACTATAAAGACCTAGGAGAGACAGAACTTATCTATATGCTAATCTATATAGATGATTTAGTCATCATTGGAAAGGACTTAAGCATAATTGTAGAAGTGAAGAATGCTTTATGTAAGCAATTTGAAATGGAGGATATGGGAGAAGCACATAAGCTCCTAGGAATGCAGATTATCAGGAATAGGAGGGAAAGGAAGCTATGGTTGATTCAAAAGAACTACATTAGAAAGGTTCTTGCTTAGTTCAGTATAGAACAAGCAAAACCTAGCTCTAATCCTATAGGTTCATATCTACAGATGGCTGCTAATAAGAGCCCTCAAATTGAGGAAGAAAAGAAAGCTATGATTAACTATCCCTATGATGTTAAGTTGGCAGTTTCACGTATATGACGTTATGTACAAGACCTGACTTAGCCTATGCAATCAGCATTCTAAGCAAATTCATGGCCAATCTAAGATTCGAGGACTAATAAGGGTTAAAGAATGTTCTCAAATGCCTGGTTGGAACTTTAAACTACGATATATGTTTTTCTAAAGTTGAATTAGTTAAATACAATAATATATGTTTGCGTGGTTTTGTAGATGCAGATTATACAGAAGACAAAGACACTAAAAAATCAGTATCAATATATTTTTTCACATTAACGGGCAATTCAATCAGTTGAAAAGTTTAGCAATAGTCAATAGTATCACTATCAATATTATGCAATCACAGAAGGCATAAAGAGCTAACATAGTTTATAGGCATCCTAAAGAAAATTTAAATTAACCTAGCTACATTAACAATCTACACAACTAGTTAAAGTGCACGTTACCTCAGTAAGGATCCTGTCCTACAGGAGCGATCCAAGTACATCGACCTAAGGCTTCACTTTGTCAAAGACAGAATGGCTTAGAGACTCTTCACTCTGGAGAAGATAGCTAGTGACCTAAATCCTTTAGACTTTGGTACGAAGATTGTTACAACAAGGAATTTCACGTTCTGTAGAGATTATCTACAGATTAGTGAAGCACCTTGAAGACAACAATCATCAAAGAACCTATTTTTTGATCTCGTGTATAATGTGTCTACTAGGGTTTACTTTCTTAAATATCTTACAAATCGATGATCGACATCAAAAATCAGTGGAGAAGGAGGGAATAAATGTGAAGTGATTCACGCTTCTCTATCAATTTTAACGCAGATCGTCGATTTGATCTCAAATGGTTTGGTTTAACATTTGGGCATTTAGGGTTCATACGATATATATAAGTGTGTGTGTGTGTGTGGTTTTTATTTTTCTTGATTAATAACTAACAACATAAAACCCAAAAATCTGAGGTTGTTTGGTTATAGGAATAATAACAAAGAGTTAAGTAAAGTAAGACGCAGAGTAAAGGAGTATAAGTGATGTACGTGAGAGGCACATGAAGCTTACTTTGATATGAATTTTTTCTTTGACGATGAAGGCATGAAAGGCAAAACTGCTATGTATAGTCTATAAAAATCATATATTAACATTAGTCTAAAACACATAGCATTCTCATTGTAACCTATTAACCTAAGAAGTTTATGAAAATAAATTAGGAGTTAGGGAGTTGCTAGAGTACTTACTTAAGAGTACTAGTGAGTTCATAGGAAACTCTTGCAAGTGTTGAAAAACACTCCATCTCTTGTAACTTTTTTTTTTCGTTGAAACTAGTAGAACCACCTACGTGAGATCTTTAGATGTAGATAGCAATTAAGCTATCGAACCAAGTAAAATTGTTATGTGCTCCTTACTTTTCTGAAAATGTCATAATCCTGAAAAAGTCAACTCATCTTTCATCAGGATAACTTAAATAGAAGGCAAATCTTAACAATTCAATTCCAAGTGATTGTGCTTATGCTTCGTAAATTTCTTAGCATATGGTTTGATGTTTGACAGCCTTGTAGGAATACATCCTACCAATAGGTTCAATATCTATGGGATAAAACAAGTGTATTAACATCGCTGTTTGAGAGTTTAACAAGAAGAATATTGAGTAATGAAAAGACGTACACCTAAGCACCTAGTTCATTATTTTAAACTTGTGAAAATTTATGTGTTCACTAACTTCAATTTAATTTGTACTTATTTTTAGGTGAAAATCTTCTACTTTTTGTATGTTGGTAGAGTAAATAGCTTTTTAACCTCATCTATATTTTATACCTACAAGACTACAAATTAAACTTGTTAGTCTATTATCATATTTAAGTGAAGATCTTGAATTCTTATCTTCATACATTTTTTCTTTCTTTTCTATTTTCTTTTCAAGAGGAGCCTATGTCGTTTGATTTCAGTTCTGCTTTTTTATTGTAATTTTTAGTATTTATTTTCTATTTTTAGTTTCTATTTTTCTTTCAAATAAAAACAAAAAAACTTTTTTTAGTTATTAACGTTAATATAGTTAAATTTTTATTATTAATGATAGTTACATATTAGATAAAACTCAAAGATAAATTATTTTTAATTAATCAAATTTTATTTTAATCTCTTATAAAATATTTGTTAATAAATTAATAATAAAAGTTTTTGTTTTATTAAATAAATAATTTTAAAATTAAATTTTATTTAAATATATTTTAATTCTTAAATTAAAATTTTATTTGAAATTTATATATTTTGAAGATATTTTAAATTTAATTATATTTATTAATAATTATTAAAAATAATTTTATTGATTTTAATTAAAAAAATTAAATAATTCATTTTTTAATTAAGTAAATAATATATATTTAGTTTATAACAAATTAGATAATTAAAAAATCAAAAATAACTTTTTGTGGTTTCATAAATTTTGAAAAGTGGAAGAAACAAAAATTAAAAACTCAAACAAACATAATTGTTTTTACTAAATTTAAAAAAATAAAATAAAAATAAATGAAAACAAATAGACACATAATATTAGTTGTGCAAAAATAAGGAGAAACTTGGTTTGCTCGTTTAGATTGGCTTATTTCATAATTTAGATAATATGAGTTATACATCAAAATAATTTAGACCATCTATCCTAAATAAATAACTAGATGTGAAAGAACTACAATTATGTTTTTTAATTGAAAGTTTTAAAGTTCACTTTTATTTTTTTATATTAGATAATATGTAAAAACCTCAAAATAAAAAATAAATTTAAATCTCATCACTTCAATTTAATAGTTTATGCTAAATTTTATATGCTGAAATGGATAACATTACCTTACGTTGAAACAAAGGTTAGGGACTCAATTTGACATTTATAATATTTAACATTATCAGATTATTTATATGAGTTAAAAGATTAAAACCCAATGCTGCTATCAATTTGCTGGAAGTGTTCGGATGGATTGAATCTCAGAAGACAGAAGCAGAATGGAAAGAAACTAAAGTCCTCGTCACCCTCCTACTCGAACATGTCCCACTTTACGATCTAACCGAAATGATTATGATCTCAAGTGTCTTTTGAATACTCCAGATGATCCAGAATCAAGAATTGCCAGTTCAAGATGAGTGTGGTTACGTGTTCTTGGGCTCTCAATTTTGTGGACTGTCTCAAGTGTATCAGTATAAATAATACTGAGAGCGGTGGGAACTTTGGTTCATGTCGTTTTACTCTAGCTCTGTTTTCGAGCTTAACCTGAACCAAATATGACAGTCACCGTCGCACCCTATATCAACGAAGGGTGTCTCACGGTAAAGGGCAAAGTTGTGCTAACAGGTGTCCCTGAAAGTGTTCCCTGCACTCCAGTAAGCGATAGGTCGGCTTTTGTTGGTGCTAATTTACCGAGTCCAAGCTCTTACAGTGTTTTTAGTCCGGGAGTTCTTGACAAGTTAGTGCATTCTGTGCATTGGTTTTTACATACAAAAATTATGTTCCACTGCGCACCAGACAACCATATACAAATTGCACAGAGCTGCTTGAGCAGCTTGCAAGTCTTTTACTTTGGATATTTTGTAACAAGTAGTATAAATCTTATTACGTGTCGCAGATCTTACATGAAAGGGAAAGAAACAATTTTGGATCCACCAGAAGTTTAGAAGAGTTTTCTGAGGTTGTAACAAGCTCGAATTTATTAGGACCTTCACGAAATCCTCTCATCAGCACGTTGTTAACGGGTTAGAGAATTCGTATGCTTACCAATGATATCAGTAACTATAGGAGATCTTAACTTATTTATATATCTTTCATATCGAGCTTCCTCATCACAAGTTCTATATGAGGCCGATCTATATTGATCGGGATTCATTTTGCTCCTGGACTGTTGTGGTCTAAACAAAAAAATATAAATTGAATTATATCTAGACTAATAATTAGAGAAAAGCACACCCCATTGACAAGAAATATAAAATAGTAAAAACCGAATATCGTACCCAAAGGAATTCTATCACGCAAGACAATTAAATTAAACGATGAAAAATTACTCGAACGATCCAAAATTGATTGATTTGAAAATAAAATTAAATAAAGTAAGCAAATCAAGGAAATATGAAAAATGCAAGGTATGAATTAAAAAACGATCAGATTTAATCAAATAATAGAAATCGGTTAAGGTATCGGATTTCAAATAGATTGGATACTAAAATTGTGACGGTGGATTGATCTAGGAATTACTTCACTAAAGCAAGTCAAACTCAATGTTAATGGGGATTCCCTTCTCTTCTAGATCTGAGTCATCTACTTAGTTCACAGATAATTCAGAATAAAAGGTGTTCAATACAAGAAGCCTAAAACTAAATTCGCTAATCTTAAGTATCATCACACAAGATTCTAAGGTTGGTTTACACTTTAGTCTCAAGTATATCGCTTGATTAATTTTTCCACAAATTAAATCTCATTGGTTATAGCATTCGATCATCTAAGGTCTTAATCTAGGTGATCAAGCTAAATTAGGACTAAATATGCATTCAATCAAGCAAAAATTAATACCACAAAAATTATCATAATCTAATATCAATTTTAACCTTAACCGAAAAAAACTTACTAACACATATTTATCAATGTAACGTAAATCATGATCATAATATATAGTTACTTTGATTAAATCCACACAATTAAAATAAATAAGGAATAAAAATAAATTAAATCTTAGTAACAGGGATCGAAAAGTCTTGGCTAAGTCTTGGCTAAGTCGCTGTCTTCTTTTCATGCTTGCGTGAATGGAATGGAGTGTGTGTTGTTGGAATAGGGCTGCTACGTTGCTCTCCTTCTTTGCCGTCAGTTGCTTGCCTTCGTTGCTTGCCACCTCCTTCTTTCGGTTCTTTCCTCCAGCTCACGCACAACACAGCTGCACAACACTCGTGCTTACATCTTTTTCATGCATCTCGACCAGCTCAACATGTGTTATCTCCAACAGTAACGCGGATGCTTCGTTTGTTGCTTTTCCACTAATTGCTTCAATTATTTCTTCTCCCTCAGCTCACGCATAATCACTTTTCTTCACTGCACCAGCTGTCACGATATTATCTCCACCAGCTGCTAACATGTGAGTGGTTGTAGTATGAGTGATGTGAATCAATGGAGCGTGTCCCAAAAATGAGTGAATCAGCTAGTGGAGTGTATATGTTTGAGTGGGGCTGCCTCCTCACTTGCCACCTCAACCTAGCTTCTTCAACTGCTTCAACTCTTCTTTTCTCCGCTAGCTATCTCCAACGTAGAGCCTTCAACATCCTCTTTTATGTCTTCATTATTTTTTTCTCTACCGCCACCAGCTGCTTCGTTGTTCACGCCACCAGTTTCTTCAACTCTCTTACACTTTCTTCCTTTGTTTCTTTTTGCTGCCAGCTGCTCACACACACTCATGCCTCCCTTCTTTTTCTAACGCGGCCACGCCTTTTGTTCTATGTATTGAATTATTTTATGCTCCTTTGGTCCATCTCTTTTCATGCCTCACTTCATGCATAATCACCTTCTTTTCGTTCTTTTTTCTATGCTGCCGCCAACTCTCATTTCATTCTATTGACTCCTTGCATTAAACCATTTTGTCCCCATTCTTCTCATTCAAACTCATGATCCCTCACTTTTTGTGCCTACACTGCTTCCTTCTTTGTGATTCTCGGAGAATTTTTGGCCACCTTTCACGCACATGCTGTCTTGCCCTTTCTTCTCTCCACCTCCAACTTCACTACTCTTTTGTTTTCTATCCATAAACGTCCATTTAGGTCTCCTTGGTCTCACACTTTTTCACTAAGTTTTAACCTATTCTTCTGCTTCATGCAAAAACCGTGACTGGTATGTCAAAATGTTAATGTTTTTAGGTGGCTAAAAACGTTAACATTTGTTTTTGTATCCTTACTTATTTTGAGGGCTTTTCTTGCTTTATGCTCTTAAATGTTCCAAAGTCAATATGTGTCTAAAATTAAAATAAATAATTTTTAATTAATGCAATTTAAATATTAAATGGAAAAGAGTCTAGTAAATTATATATCTAAAATTAATATAAAAATGTCCATTAACAAATTTTAAATGACTTAAAAAATTTTGTAAGTTACTTTCAATTCATACAAATGATAGGAACTTGTTAAAACGGTAAGGACCTGTTAAAGTTAAAAAACAGAAGGAGGCTGTCAAGTTTTAAAACGAAAAGAAGCCTCATATAAATGAAAACAATAGTAACTAAAATGCAAAATTTTAGAAGTTAAGGAAAGAGAAAGAAAGACACAAACAATTTATATTGGTTTATAACAAAGCCTACGTCCAGTCTTTAAATATCCCACTTGAGTATTTCATTAATAAATCTCGAAGTAGTAACTTGATAAACTTCTCCAAGTTCATAAGTACATTTTTTTATAGTTCTTTAACCTTCCACATTAGTAATATTTAGCTAACCTCTACAAGCTCTCAAAAAATGAAAATAGGATTTGCTCAATGTGAGCTTCAAAACATAAGAGTTTCTCTTGATAAAGTATTTTCCCTTTCTAAGGCACAAAGAATTTGATATTGATATCGCTTTCAAGAGTATTGATGCTAATGATTTCAAGAAATTTTGCATACTAAACGAAGGAATGACAGAGTTTTTAATGCTGGTGATTCTTTCATATTTAATCTCTTGCAGTGTACTATTTCTGAAGCTAAATTGGTTCAAGATACTTTCAACAAGCTGCCTTTGGAGAATACTAGTCCTTCGTGTTCACGGTTAATTTTTTTGAAATGTCCACATTCCCCTTTTATGAAACTCAACACTGATGCTTCTTTGGCTACTGCTGAAGTGAATCATACGTTAATACAGCACTTAAAAACACAACAGAATGCACGAGAAGGGGGAGTTGAATTGTGTATTCCCCTTTTTCAATATCTTTTCCGAATTACTTGTTAAAGATAAAATTCTTTACAGAATTCTTATTAATCCTTATTGATCAAACTTTTCAATGCTAAGTATATGAAAAGTAAATAAAGATCAACTTTGAAACTAAAAGTAAAATAGAGAGTGAGAGTAGTAGACACGCAGATTTATCCTGGTTCACCCCAAACCGTGGGCTACGTCCAGTCCTCAGAGT
>JANTPM010000007.1:29341327-29351995 GCA_025434745.1 Erythroxylum divaricatum
ATCATAATTTTCAAATTAAGAGTTACAAAATTTTCAATTTGATTCTAAGGATCTTAACTCTTAACAATAGCCCTTTTGTATTGCCAACCGAAGTACTGAACCAATGCAAGTTCAATTTCTATATTTGTTGATTTAAAAAGGATTTTTCATTATGTTATAAATTTATGCCCTTAATTTATAATTTGCAACTTCATATAATCAAACCAAATTGCAAACCAAACATCTATGAACCAAAACAACACAAATGACATTTATTTCATATTTCAAAATTTAGATACACAACAAAACACAACTAATTTAATTTAGATTCAAAATTTTAGATCACATTTCCAACTCCAAGTCTCCAACCAAATAACTTAATACACAGAGCATCATCCAACCAACACCGTGCATCATCCATGATCCAACCAAAATTCTAAAACCCAGATCATGCAAGAAATCAACAACACAAAAAACACCATCCAAGTCTCCAACACCGATCCAACCAAATCCATCACAAATTCACAACCCAATTATCCAAGTATCCAACACAACAAAAATTTAATTAAGCATGAAATTTTCAAAAATCAGAAAAATTCATAAAACCAACTTTGGGTCTTGGCGGGTCTTCGGGGTTTGTCATGGGTCAGAGGGTCGACCTGTCTCCGATGGCTTCAGATGTGTCTCTGGTGGCTTCCCTGCGGTGTCATGGTGCTGGGCAAGAAGCAGAGAAGGTGGTGGCATCGGGTTTGCGTGGACGTGGAGGAACGACGAAGCTTCAAACAGAAAGGAGAATGACCAAGGGAGGAAGACCTGGAAGAGCCGAAGAGCAAAGGAGGCGAGCGTGGAGGAGGAGGCGAGCGACAGTGACGATGAGAAGAGCAAAGGCAACTGGCCGCGACGAGGAGGCGGCGGCGCGACACAGAGATGAGAGAAGAGGGAGAGGAGGAGTCGTGTGGTGAAAGTCGGGGCCCCAGGGGTTAGGGATTTTTAGGGTTAAAAGTTTTTTAAATTTGCATTTAGGTCCTTAAGTATTAAAAATTTTACAATATCAGTCGATCTGAACTGACACTATCGATACCGGCCGAAAACCACCAGTATCGACCAATATTTTTGGTTGATACCGATGGTTAGTCGTACCGTTTCGGTTACCGACCGGCACGGTACCTTCCTGCCGATACTGGTCGGAACAGTATGGTATCCATATCCATGCCCCCTACCCTCATCTGCTTCCTCTCTCTTTCTTTCTTTGTTTGGTTTCTCTCACTCACACATTCTCCATTCCCTCTCTCTCGTCCTCCTCTCTGGCAGTCGTCTCTCCCTCTCCCTCTCTAACGACTACAGAACCACCACACCACTCTCCATTCTCCTCCACACCTCCACCGTACCACTCTCCTCCACTTAGTGACACGACCGCACCACCCCACTCTCCTCCACGCGGCACATCGTCACCTTCCAGCTTCCAACAGTCCACTGTTGTCGTCATTAATCTCCGACAACATTTCCAATCGCTAATCACGTCCAAAATTGCCAAATATGGAATAGATCTAGATCCAAACCCACCCCAACCTAAAATCCCGAAGGAAATACATTATGATATTTTTTAGTGTGTTTTCAATTGGTTTTTTCTACTCCTAAATTGCATTTGTGATTGTGAATGGTTTGAACTTGGAATTGAAATGTGAATTGCATTTGTGATTTGTGAATGGTTGGATTGTAATTTGGAAGTGAATGAAATGCATAGGTGTTGTTTTATCTGGTGGCTTGGAATTTAGATTGGAATTTGGGATTGAATGAAACTAAATTTGGCTTGGTGGTTTAAAGCATCTCAATCTTACACATAAATGATAAATTGAAAAAAATTCCTTTCTAATTGAGTATTTAACCTTTTTTTAAACTTTTCCTTATAGTTTTACATGTTAGCAATTTTTTATATTTATTTCTCCAACCTCTTTTATTTATTTGTTAGGTTTAATTACTTATGTTACTTTTAGTTATTCGTATTAAAGTAGATATTGTTTTAACTCTCATTTTTAATATTAATAATGTTACAGTGCTATTTATATAAGTAATAGAAAACATTTAAAAACTAAGATATAAGGAACAAAATTGTTTCTCTTCATATGGGACTCTAAAAGTTTTGTATAGCCAACTTTTTCATGTTTTGATGGTCAATATGTTGAATATTTGAATTGTTAGTTTTTCACTTATTGGTGAATTGCGTTGGATGAAATTGAATTATATATGATGTAATAATATAAAATGAGTTATATTATATAAGATAAACGTATGTATTGTATGATTGTATATGTTGAATAATTGAATTGTTAGTTTTTGACTTATTAGTGATTTGTGTTGGAGAAAATTGAATTGTGTATGATATAATTATACAAAATAAGTTATATTAGATAAAATGGACATGAGTATTGTGTATGTTGATTTGTTGATTTTTGACTTATTGATGAATTGTCTCGGATAAAATTGAATTGTATTGGATGAAATTGAATTATGTATGATATAATCATACAAAATAATTTATATTATATAAGATGGACATGCATATTGTGCAAAGAAATTATTTATTCCTTATTTTGATATATGTCTTCATTTATTTTTACAGATGAATGGAAAGGAATTTAAATGTTCATAAATATTTAACCGTTTCAGGAAGATACAATAATCCAACTTTAGAGAAACCCTCACCCTCCCAATCCGATGCTGTAGAGAAGCATTTAACACACTTTTTGATAAACTTCACATTAGATGATTTTTTAAAGTGACTTTTACGTAGCATTTTGAACATCAACGTTTACAATACAATATAACTTGAACCATAACATTTTCGAAGCATTAAAATTGAATTTTAACGTTTTGAAGCATTTTGAACGCTTCGAAATATTATGGTCTATTTTATATTTTGTTATATATACACTTTTAGTCTAAAAGGTAAGATGTTTTTAATGTTTTTGATGAAAAGTAAGTCTTAGAATTTACTTAATAATTTTGAAAATTTTAAAATACGATATTTCAAATATTTGATCAAAAGATAATTTAAAGTAAATAACATATTTAACTCAATTAAATTCAATAAATTCCCTATTTAAACTATTATAGGTTGTATGAATATTTTTAATTTTTAAAATTTTAAATTGTGAATTAATTTTATAAAACTTAAAATTATATGAAAATTCATAATCCAAGTTCAGCCATCTAATAAATATATGAGG
The DNA here is from genome assembly GCA_025434745.1 of Erythroxylum divaricatum. Lineage (NCBI taxonomy): Eukaryota > Viridiplantae > Streptophyta > Magnoliopsida > Malpighiales > Erythroxylaceae > Erythroxylum > Erythroxylum divaricatum. The sequence goes on from JANTPM010000007.1 coordinate 29,344,534, forward strand.
CAAACAAACTAAAGCGGCCTCTATTACATAAATATTTTCTTTACTATTTAAATATTTGGGTTCTTATCTTTTTCATCACCCCTCCTTCTCCTACCTGAGGTCTACTCTAGACCCTTATCTTTAACCCTCCGCTAAACCTTTCACGTTTTCTATGGCTTCTTCCTCCGTCATACCTACTTTCAATCCCTTATCAATGGTAGACTCTTCTTTACTCTCTTTACCTTCTCTTTTTGCTGTTAAACGTCGTCAACGGTTCATTTCTATCCCACCCAAAGCCACCTCATTAAAGCTATACCTTTCCTACTCCTCTTCACCTCTCTCTCTCAAACCCAAAATCCACCTCTCTTCTATCGTCCCCTTGGTTGCCCAGACCTCGGATTGGGCTAAACAAGAGGAAGATGACACCACCACCATAACATTACCAGACTTGGAACAAGAACAAGAAAGTGGTGATGTCGAAGCTACAGCATTGGATTGGGACGGTGGGGGTGAGGATTCAGCTATGGGGGCTATTGGAGGTGAAGGAGATAGCGAGGAAGGCGGAGACAGCGCTTTGGAACCGCCGTCAGAGGATGCCAAGATTTTTATTGGGAATTTGCCTTATGATGTTGACAGTCAGAATTTGGCTATGTTGTTTGAGAAAGCTGGTACTGTTGAGATTGCTGAGGTACTTGTTCTCCCTGTCATTATGTGTTATACTGATGGTTGATGGTGTTTCAGGGTTTTACGGACTTCTAAACTCGTGGGTTTGTGATGTTTCTCGTTCAATGCATGTTCTTATTCGATGTTGCCCGGATTGCAGGTTATTTATAATAGAGAAACAGATACAAGTCGAGGTTTTGGGTTCGTGACTATGAGTACTGTTGAAGAAGCGGAGAAAGCTGTAGAATTGTTTCACCGCTATGTAAGCTTCCCTTTGGCTTTTCATTGAGGGTTTTTTTTATATTCCTTATAGTTTGATGGTTGCATTGATAAATGTGCAATTGTTATTAGGAAGCTGTCTTCTTCTTGCTACAAGTTTACAGTATAAAGTAAAGACAATTCCTCCTACATACTTAAAGTTGAAGACTTTCAGTTGTATATTTTAAGTGGAGGCTTTATGTTCTACTTTTCTTTAATATAGTGGAAAAGTAAATTGCAATGAGTACTTCGTGATTTCATCATACCGAGTTCTCTTAGATTCAGTCTACATGCAGTTCTTAATCGTTGATGCTGTGATACATCTAGTTTTGGATAAACTCTTCTCAGAAGATGATGGTGTAACTTCGTGTTTTAGCTAAATGATATTCAAATTGGATCTCGCAATTGCTTCTATAAAAGTGCTTAGAGTGTCAAGTACTTGTTGATTATGGTAAAGATAGCTTATGTATTCTTCATTTGAAGTAAGAGAGCGGTCTTTTATGACATTAGTGGTCAATTGTCAATCTTGGCATGATTCAGTAACTCATTTTCTTTATATTGGAGTTTGGAAAGTTCATTCATTGCAGTTGCTGACTTAAGCCATGTAGTGTGTGCCCATTTCTTTTTCTTTACCCATGTTAAAATTCAATACACGCAATGAGTTATGATGTATGAACATAGCTAACGTGCTTTGGAGAAAGCCCTGTTATTGGCATTGGACGTCTTGCCCTGCCGTTGATATGTTTCAATTTGTTTATTTGAATAGGAATTAGGTGGAAGGCTTTTAACGGTAAATAAGGCTGCTCCTAGAGGATCAAGGCCAGACCGTCCTCCTCCATTGTATGAAACTGCTTGTAGGATCTATGTGGGCAATCTGCCTTGGAGTGTTGATAATGCTCGCCTGGAGCAAGTTTTTAGTGAGCATGGTAAGGTGTTGAGTGCTAGGGTACTTTACGAAAGAGAGTCTGGCCGTTCTCGAGGTTTTGGATTTGTGACAATGTCGTCTGAGACAGAGATGAATGATGCGATCTCTGCACTTGATGGACAGGTATTGCGTGAGAGTTTCCATCTATAGATTGTAGAGAGTTTCCATCTATAGATTGTACTGTTTATTTTCTCTCATTTACATCTCCTTCCCGATATGAAATATCAGCATCTGGCTTTGTTGCAGAATCTGGATGGCAGGGCAATCAGAGTGAATGTTGCTGAGGAAAGACCAAGGCGGTCATTTTGAAGCTATGGTTAATACACTTCTTCTGCTTATAGCTTCCCTCTCTCTATCTCTGTCTTTTCTGGGATTTTTTTTTTGTTTTCTTTATTAGGTAGTTCTCGGGAAAATAGGTACAAGTACTCTCCAATTCGCACTTGTAGGTAGTAGATCATAAATTATGGTACGGAACTTGGTGAGTCTCTTTTTCTTTCTGTTCTTTGCGAGGAAGTCTTTAATGGTATGCAATTGTATTTCTTGTACCGTCTGGACAAACCAATAACCACCTGACGTGCACGTTATTGTTCCATTTTTGGTTGAGCCACTCATTGGCATCCGCATATACATATCAAGTTTGAACCAAGAAATTACCTGAGAAATTGGTTTGAGGTGTTGTTGCATTAGAAACTAGTAGCCATAACAACAGCTCATCTCAGCAGAGACCACCCACCATCCATCTCTCTCAAAACCCATCCTACCCCATTGATACGAAGGTAACCTTTGGGATTTGAACTTTCACCAAAGTTGACCACCACTACTCTTTGCAGGCAGTCTTACTCAGGTCTGTTTAAGTAAAACTCAGCCTTCAACGACCTTTGGAGTATTTACCTCGCACACTTGAAGAAACTAAGCTACAAAAGCAATAAGAAATAAAGGTACAAAAGAAAACACAAGGATATAGTTAAGCCAACTTTTATATTACTTTCTCTTAAAAAAATACGAGGAATGTTTTCTCTGATTGTAAGAGGAGTAAAGTTCGAATGAACTGTATATAGGCTTTCTAATTTAGAAGTTAACTTACATTTAGAATTTCACTAAAATTGAACTCCCTAAGATCGTTGAAGTTCACGTCTATCTTTATTAAATTATATAACGTGACAAAAAGATAGAATTTACATTCGATTAGGAAATTAGCATCTTTATTCTCGAAGATCTCTATTATCTTCAGATGTTAAGTTTCACTATAACTTTAACTCTCAGTTGTCGCTATATCATCTAAGATCTTCTCACGATCTTTATCCGTTGATGATGTAGTGTGATCTCGCTGAAGCCCACATAGTATACTGGCTTGATCCAATGTTTCTCACAACAAGTTCGCTAGTCGTGGTTCATTCATCCGAACTGGGCCAAGTCCATCAAGTTCTTAGCCTAGGCCCTAGGTTGAGTCAATCTCTACAAGATTCGAGACTCTATCAAAATTTGCATCAAGTTCGATCTCATTCCCTATGTTTGCCGTAGTGTTTTAACATGCCTCCTTTATGCATTAATCCAGCTAAATTTCCTCCTAGGAACCACCTCAAAGGTCGCTGAGAAGTGTTTCAAAATTTGAGGGTATAATACTAATCTTATTATGTGATGCTTTATTGATAAAAATTATAACATTTCAACTAATTTAATTTTGTAAACGCGTAAGAGTTGAACTTCTTTTTATATTAATTATAATTTTTGTTAAAAACTTTACGTAAGTAATATTTATTTGTACGAGTAATATGTGAAAAGAATGAATTACATTATTGATTAGTGTTGTTTGAATGATAAAAATAAAAGGATAATTATTATGATGCTTCAATAATTTATATAACACAAATATATACTTTTATCTTAATTATTAAAAATTTTGTTAATAATAAGGTACCCGTAAACTTTGCATTAATTATATTTTTAAAAAATAAATTTTATAATGAAAGAATAAATTTTTATTATATAAAATTATTACAACTTTAAACATATCCGAATCTATACGAAATCACTACCAAAAGCGGCACAAGCTAATGCTCAACTCACAGCCGAACTAAACGGGGTTTCATCCTTCATAATCCAATCAACTATCCACAGTAACTCGATAGTTAATACTAATATTTGAAAATTCAGATCTAAAATTAAAAATTCAGATCTAAAATTAAATTAGTAAGATAAAAAATCTAATTTTTTACAAATTCAACCAAAATAAAAGATTTGATCCTTCATAATCCAATCAAATATCTGGATAGTTAATACTAATATTTGAAAATTCAGATCGAAAATTAAACTTTAAAAAATTCAACTGAAATAGCCAAGAATTTAAAGTTAAATTAAAAAAGATATTGTTAAATAAAAATTAATTAATTTAATTTTTTAATTTATAAGAACTTATTAATTTACAAAATTTTATCAATTAATTGATAAATAGATCAATCTTTAACAATAAAAGTTATTAAAATAAATCGAATTAAAAGTTAAAAAACTAAACGAAAAATTTTAATGCTTTAAAAACTGGACCGGATATCAAATCGGAAAAATAAAAGATTTAACGTTTAAACGTTCAACCGGTATTAAACCATTATAAAACTGGTTTATGATAAATAAGAAATAAAAATTATAAGAAAAAGGAAAATATAATATAAAATAAAATACTTTAATGACATAAAAATACATTAATAATATCTATTAAAATCTAATAAACTAATAATTTAATAATAACAAAAACAAAAAATATATTTTTATATTATTATTTATTTAAAAACTAATAAAAGTTAAAATATGTTTAAAGAAAGTCAATACAAAAGACTTTATCTTTATTTTAACTTTTTCTAATATTTATAGTTTAAATATTATATTTTAACACATTCTTAAATTATCTTAAGCGAAATCACTTATATATACTAATTAATAATTCAATTTATTAAAAAATTATAATAAAAATAATTATTTTTAATAATAAAAATTTTAAAATTTTTAATTAAAGTATAAAGAAATAAATAAAGAACCTGAATTTTGATAAATATAATCTATTAGTAAGATTAAATAAATAAAAATAGTAATTTATTTTTCAAAATAATAATTTAAAATAAAATTTTAATTAGAATATAAAGAGATAAATAAAAATATAATTTTAAAAAATATATAATTTATTAATAAATTTTGTATAGGAAGGTTGAAAAGAAAAACAAATGATTGAAAACTGTAAACTTTGGCAGTTTGCAATAAAAGTATAAATTTGGTGAAATTTTCAATTATAGTTTGAAATTAAAAAAATAGCAATAAAAAGTTAAAAGTTTAATTTATTTCAATTTTAACCTAATGTTAGTTTTATTATTATCTTTACTGTCATAACACTGTTATGAGTCAATAACTCTTATTAATCAAACACTTTAGTGAAATTACCAGGTCTAAAGTTTGTTTATTAAAATGACATGTCATTTCATTATAAACGCCATTTCAGTTCTATAATAAAATGCATCGTTTTATTTTTGAGAGAATCTCTAATTTCTTCTCGGTCTAACTCTGTCTCACTCCTTTGCAATCTTGGTTCCATTTGTTTAAACAAACATTTTTATGTTCTTCCCACTTTGAGAAATAAGCGAGACTTTAAGAAAAAAAAAAAAACTAACCTCGTACATGTTTAAAATAATTAGCTAATAATTAAGCCAGGTACTACATAAATGGAAATGAACTAAGTACCAAAAGCTGAGATTCCCCAATCTTTTCCTTTTACCCGTCGGAGCTATTGGAAATTGGTTGGGTCGGTCGTGCTAGGTCCATATTCACTCAAAACGACTCATGGACCGATCGGTCCACCCCGCAAGGACTGACCTAATTCCTATCGACTATGCTAGGCCCAGGTCCTAGTCCACGCATCCACGACCTACTCGCAGATGGAAGTCTCTCATGCATACGTAAAGACCAAAACCTAGCATCTATCCCATATATAAGATATAACTATACCATGATACGGGTACGTAATTATAACCCTAGCTTCTCTGCTCATAGCTATCATACCCTCACAAAAAGACTAACTTGAGCGTCGGAGGGGCCTGCCGGATACCAACCCTCCGGCATGCCTTGTGTTGTTTTGCAGGAACTCTTGCTAGAGACAGTCAAACTCATAGATCCAAACGGCAACGTGCAGCCTCGCCAGAATCAGGCTGAACTAATTGGCACCCACCGTGGGGCCCGACATCAGGGCACCACGTCGAGAAACACGCAGATCAGTCAGGCGGCAGCAGCCAACCTTGACATAGCGGTCGTTGCGGCACTGGCGCTACAACGGTTGGGTTTACAGTTACCAGCCACTCTGCCGCCAACACACCATGATTCCCGCACACAGTCTTCGCACCCGAATGAGCAACCACAACCTCAAAACCCAGATCAAGAAGAACAGAGCGTCGCCTTGGAGGACAATGCTGAGACCAATATGCATCCGAATCTCCAGCACCCCCTAGATGCAAATCCTCCCGCGCCGTAGCATATCTCCCTCACCTGACAACAGATCGAGGAAGCGACTGATCTGTTGATTCACCAGATTTTACAGTGTCAGTTGGAACAACAGCAACCGTCCGCACGGCAGCATGGTATAATGACCGATCGCCACCCTACTGAAGCCCTAGAAAAAATCGTGGACGATCGGATCAATGCGGCCATGAGTTTCCACTCGGATCGTCCAACAGCTCAATATAGCTCTTCACACCGACGATCTTGGATAGCCTCCCAATGGTCGAAACCAAAATATCGACGCCAGAAAAGAACACAGGAAAGACCGATCCCCTAGACTATTTGCAACACTTCCAGTCAATGATGAACCTACACTGCGTCCCCGACGTCATTCAATGTAAGGCATTTTGTACCGCCTTTCAAGAAGGAGCTCGGCGATGGTTCAACAGCTTACCTCCGAGTTGCATCACTTGTTTTGAAGATTTAAAAACTCTATTTTTCAACCAGTTCGTCACAAGTAAACAGCTGCAGAAGACTGCTTTGGAAGTGATGCAGTTGACACAAGGAAGGAATGAAAGTTTACGGGAGTTCATCACTTGGTTCAACAACGAAGCTGTCGAAGTCCCCGACCTCACATGCTCATCCATGTTGGCTGCACTTATGAGCAATACGAGGGATGGGGAGTTCAAAAAGTCATTGGCCCTCGACCAACCCAGATCTATTCAAGAGATAAGAAATCGGGCCGACAAGTATATCCAGCTCGAAGAAGTGTTGAAAAATACGAAGCATATGGCAGATGATCGTTCGCCAAATGACAGAGCAAATGATCCACATAAACGGCAGAAGGGTCAGTCGAGTTAGAGAAAACCGATCGATTGACAAGGACGTCCACTAGAATTCTTCACCCCGCTCAACAGACGATATGCAGAAGTACTGGCGACCATAAGAGCGGATGAGGAACCCCTCCGAGAATCCAATAAGATGAAGATTCCCTCCAAAAATAGAGACCCGGATTTATATTGTCGTTACCACAAAGACGTCGGTCATGACACGGAAGATTGCTGGCACTTGAAAAAAGAAATCGAATTCCTTATCCGAAGGGGAAGGTTGGGTCGATTTTTGAAGCACGGACAACATGCCGAGCGAGATAATGAGCATAAGACC
>JANTPM010000007.1:29357691-29369419 GCA_025434745.1 Erythroxylum divaricatum
AGAGGCGTGGGCAGCGCAGGGAAGCTCGCATCCTAGAATTGGGCAAGGACACCCGACGTCGTTTGTGGGTGGGGGAGGGCAGACACAGTTGTTTTTCGAGCAGAGCTTGGGATGCCTCTGCGTCCATGAGACGACGACCATTTAAGACGTGTGGCTGAAGACGAGGAGGGGATTAGGGATTTGGGGGTCGCGTGGGGAGGACGTGACAAATCGACCGTTGGAAGAGAAGGGGTCCTCTCAATGGAGGTAGCCGCGTCAGCACTGACCTCTAACGGGTCTAGGTTTGTCAGAGCAGTGAAACGCGAGCCCCGCTGACCAATTGGGGTCGATCCGTTACCAGTGGCGAGTCGGCTGGGCGTCGGGGGAGCGGAAGGGCGACGGGGACGACGAGCCACTTGCATCCAGGGACCATATTCCTCAGGAGGGCGATTTGCCGAGGAATCAGACTCAGGAATGGGGTCGAGTTGGGGAGGGGCACTCGTGGTGGCGGTGGGCAGGAGAGGGCTCGGTGAGCCAGAGGCTTTGGTCGGGCACGCGGACTCTCCATGGCCAACCCGTCCACAGGCGAAGCAGATCTGCGGGAGCCCCTCGTGAGCGACCCGGATGATTTCCCCATCCAACTCAACACATGGGCGGAGCGGCGCGCTTAGATCCACATCAACCGCCACTCTAGCGAACTTGCCCCGTTGGGTGAGCTGCGTATGATCGTCAATCTTCACGGTGCGACCCACAAGGTTGCCCAACGCAGTAAGGATCGAAGGATGATATCTGGCCATGGGAAGATCAGGGAACCGCACCCAAGCGACAACGTGCGTAATTTTGCCAGAAGAAGGTCGAAACTCGGGGAACCACGGCTGAACTGAGAGGGCATTCCCCGCGATGATCCAGGGCCCTTGAGTAAGGGTGCGCACATAATCAGCTTCCTCCTTAAAGTTCACCAGGTAAAACTCATTTTCAATATCCACGATTTTGACTGGTCCGTGGGGCTTCCACAATGCGAGCACTCGTGTTTTGAGCATATTGAAACTGAGATGGCGACCTAGAAGCTTAATGATAACTGCATTGGCCTAGATGCTGTCTAATTGCCCTCGGAATGTGTTGGAGAGTTCTATGCCTGTGCCAAATTTGCCTTGAACGACAGTAATGTCACCCTCGGTGACTTCTATGGGCTCCTCCGTCGGCCATTCCATGGAGTAGTCGGTGGTGCCTGGCTCGCGAGGCCCAGTGACCACGACACTGTAGTTGAGCTGTGGAGGCGGTGGAGGTGGGTCAGAGGGAGGGGCGTCTTCCTCCCTCTCCCGAATCCTGACCTTTTTAGTCACCTGGTGAGAAGAATCAGGCGAAAGAGGAGTGTTGGAGGGAACGGTTGAAGCAGTGGGAGCAGATGGATCGGAATGAAGATCGTTGGAGAGCAAAGGAGGTGTGATCATCATGTAAGGCTTTGTAAAAGAAAAGCACTGTAGTAGCTGAGATCGCAAATCAGGTGTGATCATCATGTAAGGCTTTGTAAAAGAAAAGCACTGTAGTAGCTGAGATCGCAAATCACTGTAGCAGTTGAGAGCATTAGCAGTTGAAAATTAGGCGAATTCATATTTAAGTTGAGTCAACTAAACCGGTCTAGTTTTAAAAAGTAAACTGATTCAGTTTTAAAAATATTAATAAAATTAGATAATTCAAAATTTTTATAATTACATAAGTCAAATCGATTAGATTTTTTAATCATTTGTTAATATACGTAGAAAAGTAGTTTTCAGCAGATATAACGTGAATTCAATGTTATTTACAAGTAAATCCATGTAGGATATTCAGAAAGCGGGTTTCATACAACATATTCAGGTAAGCAAGTGATGAACCAGAATTTTGTTTCCATACTAAGCAATTGAGCCCTTTAATTGTGAATCTCGACTTGTTAAAGGAACATAAAGAACTCGAGTTTCGCTCCGGACGCTAATGGAACCATCCTGCTTCTTGTCAATGACATTAAGATCCTGAACCATTTCGCCAACTGGAATTACCATTCGACCACCAGGCTTCAACTGCTCAATAAGTGCCGGAGGGATCTCTGCTGCTGCCGCTGCTCCAACATAGATCGCATCATATGGCGCCGACTCTGGCCAACCTTGCCTTCCATCTACAGCCGAGAGTATAAACAGATAACTTGTTAGCTTTAGAACTTTGATTCCAAATTATGAACTCATCTGAGCACCTCAATTGCTCCCATTAAGCATGTAATTAAGCAAACTATGACCGAACTACTAATGTGTTTGAATGCAGATGATCTAGTTGCCATTTGTATGCAGGTTATTCCCCTAATTTTCCTTACTGATTTCCAGTGAAAGCCATGATTATAAAATTGAAAAAATATGATTCCCAAGTCATAGCCGCTTCATTGATGTTAGATTACAACAGAACCCTAGTGATTATCTTTTTGAAACAGGAATTTGCAGGTTTCATCACAGACCACCAACGTGCACTGAGAGGGAACCCTCTTTCCACAACGGAGCTGCTGCACTTTTCACAATATTGTCAATTGAAGACGTAACCAGCTCAGTGATATGCTCCACTCCAACTACACGTCCTTGAGGCCCAACCATCAGCGCAAAGCATGCAGTCAAATAACCGGTTCCTGTCAGGAAAATCTATCAGCAAAGTTTTCAAATGGTCTTTTTCACTACACAAACAGTAACTATTCAAAGGCACATAGTTAATAGAATGTGAAATGGAAAGCTGTTAAATTTCAAGTAAAAAAGAAAGTAATATAGAGCTTAAACACCATTTTGTAGCATTGCTAAGTGATCTCTAAGCTTATGCAACTAAGTCCAAATGATATTCCATACCATATGGTTAACATTCTATATCCTTTCCGAAGAATCATACAGAGGAAAAGCAAAAAAGAAAAGAAAAGAAAAGAACCTGAGCCAACGTCTAAAGCACACATGCCAGGTTTCAAATGATCCTCCAACAGCTGAAGACACGTAGCATGCATATGAGGCGCAGATATAGTGGCATTATAGCCAATAGTCATTGGACTATCAAAATAAGGCGGGGTACGATCAGGAACAAACAAAGCCCTATCGATAGTTTCCATAACTTGAGAAACTTTCTTTGATTTGATCACTCCGCGGTCCTCCAAATGCTTCACCATCTCTTTATTCTTGCCAATGACTCCAATCGATAATCGCTGCAATAAAGACACCAACTTTGACCAAATCTCAGCACATGAAAATCACTACTAAGCCTTTACGTTTTTACGTTCAAAATAAACACAAGCTACCAAGTAACGCCAGTTTCAAGAACCTCAAATCTTTAACTAAACAATCAATTTTAATACTGTTGAATCAATGAAATGGATGATCTCCTTACCTCCATGGGTAAGAAGAAAGGGTTGCCCGTGAGGAGGGGGCAGAGGTAGGTGGTAGTCCGCTGCGGAGAGGGGCGGTGCACCGTTGTAATGGAAAACGAATCAAGAAACGCTTAGTACAGTTAAGCCAACTACCAAATACCAGAGGCTATAACTGGAGATGGTGGTAGCAGAATACTTGGCATTGTTTGCTTTCTATTTGTATTTATATATGGGGTTTCTTCTGGTCCTTCAAATTTTCTTTTTAATCTTTAGGTAAAATTCCAGATTTTTTTGATTTTATCAATATTTTAAAAATAAGACAAAATTAAATTAATAGTACAAAATGTTTAATCAATATTAGACTAACATAAAATCAACTAAATAAAGAATTTAAAATACGATTAAAAGAATTTGTTCTTAACCATAAAAAAATTTGAAGTTTAATTGAAAAAAATTGTTTAATGAAAATTAATTAATATATTTTGATTTATAAGTACTTAATAATTAATAAAAATTGATAGATTAATTAATAAATTGATTAATTTTGACAACAAGAGCTATTAAAATGAATCAAACTAAAAAGGTAAAAATCAAACTGAAAAGTTTGAATCGTTCAAGAATTTTATGATTGAATCGACTAAACTAATCAAATTTTTAATAATTAAATTTTGTTAATTATCCCAAGCGATTGTTAATAATTGATTAGGTTTTATTTATGCTTATGGAATTGCTATAAAAAATGAGTACTCCACTTGTAAACTAAACCTTTATATTTTATGGAACTATTTTCACTTTTAATCTAATAAATATAATCTCTTTCAATCATATTTTAAAATCTATAATTTTATTTAATCTTTAGCCAATTTTAAAGCGATCTAATACCAGTTGAATTTTTTATACTTTAAATCTCTTGTGATAAAGTAAACACACACAAGAGGAGGGTGAATTGTGTGTGACTTGAAAAAAATTTTGCAAGTTATTTTTAATTTATATAAAGATATGGGCCTGTTAAAATTTAAAAACAATAGGAGCCTGCTAGACAATGGAACCCTGTTAAACAATAGGAATCTGTTATATAATCGAAACCTGTTAAACGATAGGAGTCTGCTAAATGATAAATCCTATAAAAACAATTTAAAACAAAAGATGCATGTTAAAATTGAAAAGAACCTCTTGCAAATTGAAAACAGAAAGAGCCTATTATAAAAACAAAGAAGTCTATTGCAAAAATAAAAAAATCAAACAATATATTGCAAAAATTTAAAAATTAACCAGGAGAGAGGAATGATGTAATCAATTCATATTAGTTCAGCTCCCCAAGCCCACATCCAGTACCCAATTATTCGACTTGAGTGTTTTACTAAAATCTCAAGTAGTAATTTGACGAGTCTCTTTAAACTCACAAATACATATATTTTAAGGTTTTCTAAGCTTCCAAACTAGTAATATTTAGCTAACCTCTACAAGCTCTCAATAGATAAAAATGTAATTTGCTCAATATGAGCTTCAATGATCTCTCTCAAAAAGAATTTTCACTTTTTAAAGCACAAGAGATTTGACAATGATATCACTTTCAAGAAAATTGATGTTGTAAATGTATTTCAAAAGTTTGATCTATTTTTCGCAAATGCAATGGCTCTTCTTTAAGTAGACATTTCTTTCAACTAGTTGTTGCTTCACTTGCATCTTTAGTTAACTGAATGAATTTAAATCTGAATAACTTCGATGTCATCTTAGCCAAAAATCTTCCAGTAATTACGGAGCTAATATATGAACTTCATAATTGGTAGGATCCTTTCATATAAACCATTTATAATAAAGTAAGTTTGTAAAGAAGGTTCTTGCAAGCAAGGAAGTATATTTTGTATGATGTTATTTCCTTTTGAGAATTAACCCGTTAACAATCAAAGGGAAATAACTCCAATGATAACAAGATTCTTCTAGATACTGTGAAATAAATAAGGTAAGTTCATTAAGAAAATTCCTCCAAGAAAGGAAACATTTATTCTACAATTTTATTTCCCTTTGAGAATTAGACCATTAATTGTATAAGAAAATAAATCTAATTTGAATTTTGAAGCATTATAAAAACAGATAAAAAAGAAAATAAATAAAATAAACAGGTAATACAAAATAAATAAATAAAATAACTAAAAGAGCAAATGCTACAAACAAAAGTAATAAAATGACAAAAAAAAGAAGAAAAAGATAATGACCTCTTTATTCGACTTGAGTGTTTTAGTAAGGTCATATCACTCATGATCACTTCTCCTCAATTTTTCTTAAGTCTTTTTTTTTCTTCTCTTATAGTTCCTAAATATAATCTCCTCACATCTTTTTACTGGAATATCATAATGTTTCCTTTTAATGTGTCTAAACTACCTAATTCATATCTCCCTTGTTAGCCATTGATTGGTACTTAATTGATTATGAATTTTTTCTGTAACATTTAGTGATTATTGACATGAAATTGCTTAATATACTCACTTTGACACATATGTGATTTTAGGCACAATTTGCAAACAAAGAAGTTAAAGTGAGTCAAAAGTACTACATTTGGGTCATTTTTTGAAGATTAATATTCACTTGTCTTTATAAAGTAAGAAGAAGAAGAAGGCAAGAAAAAAAAGGAAAACATAAACATGAAAATTCCAAGTTGCTCAAGGCAAAGAAGTAGAAAAGTTATGCATAGAATAAATGTAATTTACGTGAATTAATGGCAACACGATAGAAGAAGAAAAAAAGAACAAAAAGACAAGGGAAACTGCAATGTACGGCAATGTGTGGACAGAGGGAAGAGACCAAAAACAACAAAGCAGCAGGTAGGGTAAAACGATGCAGTTTATAGGTTTAAGGCAAGAAGGAGAGGTGGAAAGAAGTGAAACGATAGCTCCAAAAGAATAAAACGTCAACAACCTAGCGTTTAGTAAACGTTGTTTTACATAAATAGTTTACACTATTTTACTTAAACAACATAAACACTGTTTGAGTTTCGTGCATTTGCATGAAACTAAATGTAGACGCAAACAACATTTCATGTTGCATGTTTCATGCACCAGCTGTAGGTGACCAAACGACATCACATAAAGCCAAGGCAATAGAGCTAAAACGCAGACGTACAATGACACACCAAAAATGTAGCCAGAGATCATCAAAAGGGTTTTAAGTGAATAGAGAATAGTAGCACAGAACAGTAGGGAGGTGCGGCAGTAGAGAGTCGAGAGTGAGTCTACAATTGGGGTTATTTCAACAGTGTTTAAGCATTTTTTCGAGAGAGACCCATGAAGGGCTAGACATCCCAACGTCAGTTTGAAGGTGACATCAACATCGATGACCCGAGTTAAGCATTCATTTCATATTTTTGTTGTTTCTTTCTCTCTTATTGAATTGATTGTGTTATCCTAGGCATTTGGATTAGGGTTTTGTGTATAAATGATCGTATTATCGTTAATGTTCGGTTATTTGTGTATGAATTCATTGGGTATTGTGAAAAGATGATTTTAATGCGTTCAATGAATCATTTATTTTCAAACCATCATTAGAATTTTGATATAATCCATAATTGTTATGTTGAAATTCATGTTTAACAACTAATGATTCGTAATCATTAGGGATATGATAACCTAGGTTAAATGACGCATCATATGTGATTGTTTCCTAAATTAATGAGTTTTTCTAATACGTAATGCTACTGATTAATTAAATCTAGAGATCATATCCTAGTTTATTCAATGGTTAGGTCTAATTAATAATCATATCTTGATTAAATGCTACCTAAGGTAGACAACAAAAAATTAATGAAATATATTTAATTAGGGTGTAGGGCGAGATTGAATCAAAGAATCCTTACCAAATTCTCCACTTTTATCATTTTTTACATGTTTTCTTTACATTGCTTTTGTTAGTTATTTTAGCTTTATTTTATTTTCTTGTTTGAAAAATCCAAAACCCCCTAAACCTAAACACCGATTAATTTCATTTCAATTACTTTATATACACTCTCTGTGGGATCGACCTAGACTCGCCACTGTTATAGTAGTAGTCTACTTTTTATTTTGATTAACGTTACGACACGCTGTCAATTTTGGCATCATTTCTGGGGAGTGTGGTATTTTAGTTTTAGTTTTAGCTTTTGTTTATTATTTAATTGATGTTTTGTATATATTTATTCGTAATTGGTTTCTTTTCAGTTATTTCATGATCCTTTCTTTATTTTATTTCGTGTTTTTGATTTATTAAAAAAATCAAGATGGAAGTAATTTTTTCTATAACTCATATTCTCTATCCTATAACATGTTTGGACGTTTGGACTAATCAAGCAAACTTTTGTTATAGATGGAATAATCATCAGAATTACTTTCATGATAGTTTGTAGGACTCACAATAGTTCCTGTACATACCAAAAGTTTCTCATTATGACTTAGGTACACCTTTGGATGACTATTGTTAGATCGGAAAAGAAAACACGCAAGATTTAGTTAAATAATAGATTTCAAAACTTTTTTAGAAATAATAACACAACGGAAGCAAGATAACCAAATTGACATGCCACCATATAGGATACGGTATATGGAAAATAATTATCATAAGAACAAGATGGAGATTATATTACGTACTCCTTCTCCATAGCTTTAACTCCCCGTTGTGTTATCCTATCCTCGGCAATATATCCTCTCCAAGGTGATTTATCCTCTTCTTTTTGTTATTGTTTCCTCTTCTCAATATTGTATCCTCGACCAATCCGATCTACCACTTGTTCTTCTTGGGCAACTTGCTTAACAAGATCCTTTAGTGGAAAAGGAGAAGAAAACTTTAGAGAAATTTTTTCTTAGAAGAAAGAAGTCAAAGATGAGACACTTCTCATGCAAATTTTGGCTAACCCATGCAAAAAAGGAGAGAGAGTCCAAAAATGCAAGAACACCTCTCTATCACCTTGTCAATTTCAGTTATACATGAAAAGAAAGAAGAGGAAGAGCATCCAATGCATCACACCTTTCTTTAATCAAACATAAAGAATCCGTTAAATGAGACTCTTGTCATTTATTTTAAGATGGCTATATGAAAAATCAATAGCCTAAAATGACATGTCAATTTCAGTTTTAGTGATGAAATAAGGAAGATCATCCATCAAATACACCTCTTTCATCTTTAATCAAATGAATGCTAAAAAGGTTACATTACATGCCATCATTAAAAGACAACCATTAAATCATTTAATGGTAAGATTATAACTCCATTTAATGATGATAAAAAATGGTAAGATTA
The DNA here is from genome assembly GCA_025434745.1 of Erythroxylum divaricatum. Classification (NCBI taxonomy): domain Eukaryota; kingdom Viridiplantae; phylum Streptophyta; class Magnoliopsida; order Malpighiales; family Erythroxylaceae; genus Erythroxylum; species Erythroxylum divaricatum. The sequence continues at coordinate 29,366,300 of JANTPM010000007.1, forward strand.
TAACTCCATTTAATGATGATAATGCATGATAAATACTATCTTTATTTAGCAATTCAATGCTAAATGTGTAGTTGCACATTCAACCATTAAAAACCGAAATTCCCTTTCATTTCTTTAAGAATTTTTTAATATAATTCATTATATTAAACCAAAGTTTAGCCCGTTTATAAATGTTCATTTGTGCTTCTAATTAACAGTTAATTAGAGCAAGCCTAATATTGAATCATGGGCTTTAAAAACTCCATTTATATTTCTTACTTTGCTTGATTATCTTCCTTGAAGCCAAGTGGGGAATCTTATTGGACTTAGATAATTTAAGCTCCAATAAGCCTATAATTAATTTAATATCATTATAATTAATTCTAGCTTATTAACTAAATGTCATTCCACTAAAGACAATTAGTTGAACTATTGAATTACTAAATATTATGAGAACACATATTTCAACTAATATGTCCCATTACAAACCCTATTATGAACCTTTTTATAGTCATCCGCATAATAAAGAGTAAAATTACCGTTTTGCCCTTATGTTGGTTTTTTCTTCTAGATCCCTCGTTTTACTCTATATGGTGATTAACACATAAGATCTCATATTGGTGTTAAGACTTAATGGGTAGCTAATCCATCAAACTCTTGGTGCCGGTTTAATCACCAATCTCCATAAAACATCTAGAAGTGATGATATCACTATAAACTCTTTATTTGAGTGAATGTTCCTTGATACATGTTTCAATTAATAATTTCAACATGTAGACACCTGATTAATACTCTATAAAAACCCATTATAATCATATCAAGAATATAATGAAACACATATGAGTTCACCACTCATCAAGATTGTCGTCCATAATAAGCAAATGCTAAAATGTATATTTTAAGACTAAAGTAACGACCTACTTTATTCTTGAAAGCATACTTGATTCCAGATTCATTTAATAGTGCCATTATCGATAGTCGACTACAATCATGATTTGAAACTCATCATTCCCTTGAAGTAAACTCCTTTACTTTCACGGAGATAAATTACAACTCTACAATCTAAACCATAATCAAGAGACCAACTTGATTATTCAATTCTGAATCCATTCTTTTAGATTCTTATAATATACATGTTTCCCATACATCTCTATGTATATGTATATTACTTACAAAAGAATCTCGATACCTTATAACTAGATATATAATACTCATAAAAACGAAACTCTTTTATTTTATTAATAATAAATATTTTCATTACAAAACTGTAACTGATAAAAATTAAGTTACATGTAAATACACGTGCTTCCTAGGGCACTATATTTACATAACTCTATCAATCTTCCACTTGTCCTAAAGAAAGTTTGACATATCCCTCATTCACATCCCTACTAGGCGACCCTCAAAACTCTTTTAAGACAATGTCTTCGTAAATAGATCAACAAGGTTTTTCTTCGTGGGAATCTTGACCACATTCACCTCTCCACATTGTATTCTCCCTTATGAGATCATACTTTCACTTAATGTGTTTAACAGCTTTGTGCTTCCGAGGTTCTTTAGAATTAGCCACAACCCCACTATTATTATAATAAAGTGTAATGGCTTTTCTTGCCTTTGGAACTACCTCCAAATCATTTAAAAACTTACAAAGCCAGACTACTTCCTTTACTGCTTCACAAGAAACAACATTCTCAATCTCCATAGTCGAATCAGTAATGCAATATTGCTTGACGCTCCTACAGTCTATGACTCTACCTCATAAAATAAATATAAAACTAGAAGTTGATTTCCTTGAATAAACATCTGATTAAAAATCAGAATCTATATATCCTGTCAGAATAAGGTTACTTCCAGAGTAAACAATCATTAAGTTCTTCGTCCTACATAGATACTTAAGTATACACTTAACTGCAGTCCAATCCTCCATTCCTGGATTGGAATAAAATCAGCTTACCAGTCCTACTGTGTAACAGATATACAGTCTAGTGCAAATCATTACATACATTAAACTTCTGACTGGCGAAGCCTATGGAATGTTAAGCATGCATTCAACCTCCTCTTGCATTTTAGGTTCTTTCTCCTTTGAAAGTTTGATTCCCTGTCTAGTAGGTGTGAAACCTTTCTTGGAATCTTTCATGGCAAACTTATTGAGCATGTTCTCAATGTAGGTTAATTGAGACAAGGCTAGCAGTTTGTTCTTATGATCCCTAGAACATAGTTAGCCTTTACCAAATCCTTCATTAAAAAATGTCATTCAACCATTCCTTAACCATAGATAACATTCCCACATCATTCCCAATGAGTAGAATTTCATCAACATATAAGATTAGGAAAGTAACCTTGCCTTCTTGTATTCTTTTATAAACACGAGGCTCATCTAGGTTTTGTATGTTCCATAGGTTTTTATAGACTTATCAAACATAATATTCCAAGACCTAGATGCTTGTTTAAGTCCATAAATGGACCTTTGCAACTTGTAAACCTTATGCTCATTACCTGGCTTAATGAAAACTTCTGGTTGAGCCATATAAATGGTCTCCTTAAGATTCCCATTAAGAAATGTAGACTTGACATCAATTTTCTATATTTCATAATTGAAATAGGCTGCTATAGCCAAAATAATTCTGATGGACTTAAGCATAACAACTAGAGAAAAAGTCTCCTCATAGTCTATACCCTCTTTTTGAGTATAGCCCTTAGCTACCAATCTCGCTTTAGAGGTCTCTAACTTTCTATTTGATCATCTTTTCCTTTTGTAGATCCATTTACATCTTATGAATTTTATACCTGGTGGTAGATCTACAAGGATTCAGACTTCATTACTGTACATGGAATCTATTTCCGATTCTATCACCTTAAGCCATTTTTCTACATCAACATCATTAATCGCCTGTATACGTAATGGGATCCGATTCTTCTTAGTATAAGATGACAATTACACCTTCTCCTAGACCTAGATAACTAAATGTTGGGACCCGATCTGAAAACCGGATCCCAACCGGAAAAGAAAAAGAACGGAAAACGGAATCGAATAGAAACGGAAGCGTACGGAAACAAAAATTTTGGATCGAAAACAAAATGCGGAAGCGAAAAGCAAAAACGAACTCGAATCACAAGGCAAGCGGAAGCAAAGCAAATGCG
>JANTPM010000007.1:29400898-29412690 GCA_025434745.1 Erythroxylum divaricatum
GATGCATAATATGATTAAATGGATTACATACCTTGTCACAATAGGATGATATAATGTTAAATTGATTGAATGAGCATGCTATTGAATGAGTAAACATCACTAAGTGAGCTATTTGCAGCCTAAAGGATTGCACTCAATCCTACTTTTCTTATGAGCGATATAATTTTCTCTTCCATGTATGTTTACTTCTAGAACTTGCATTGCCTCTCTTTGAGGTTACATAATCATGTTATAGTATGTTCATGAAAGTGATAAAAGGCACTAGGATTGAGCTTGAGCTAAATAGCTAACCCTTTTTATACATCAATCCCCTAGTGAACCCTTTGTGCCTAGTGATTGTATTTGAGCCTTTTTTTTCTTTGTAAGCCTATTCCAAAGAACCTTGAACCGAGAAAAATTAATTCACCCTTGTTCAATGGTTAGTAGAGCTATTAATGTTGTGTATTTAATATTTTTATTGATATGTATACAAAGGAAGAAGTGTGAGGGTGTTTTTATGGTAATTTAAGAAACATGTTGTCAAAAACAAAAAGCAAGAAAAAAGAAAAAAATTGATAATAATAAATAAAGCGTGTTCACTTCAGATTTCAAGGTGAAAGAATGATGGAAATTGTGGCAATAGAGTTGGTGGAGTTTCATAAGCATTATGACTGTAAGGCAATTTTTCAGCAAAGTTTGCCAAAAATAATTGTAAGATTTGTGATTTCTGCTCTACTAATTATAAAATTTTTGAATTCCTATCCTTTCTTTCATAGCCTACTTCACCCATTGGCTTCATTACAATCAAAGGAATAAAGACCTTTTTTATTCATGGATATGCCATAGATGGGAGTAATGGAGAAGTAGATAAAATGCAAGCTTATGGTAAGAGACATGCATGAGAAGATGATTGAGAGTAACCCTTAAACACTTGTGTGTAAAAGTGAATGCTTTATGTGAGTCTTCATTCATGGCAGGTGATTTTGATTTATTGAAGCATTATGAGGTCTTATTGTTGGTTATTTGTGATCTAATTTATGAAGTATTATGTGACCTTGTATCTATGTTTCAATTCCTACCTATAATGCATTCAACTTATTGGATTGAGTTATGATGATGATTAGGTGTGAAATGATGGAAAGGAAATATTTGTGGGTACTATTCATCATAAGTAAACCCTCAGGAGACTATAACTCCTCCATTATGGACACATAGTCGTTTAAAGGCTTGTGGCATATGTTAAATGCCATCGTACACCTACAAAAGTGGAATCAATAACTTGGTTAAGGATCTAGTAGTTAGTTTTCTTTTGTTTTGCTTAGGGACAAGCAACAGTTTAAATGTGGGAGAATCTGATAAGTTAAATTATTGTTATATGATTTGGGATGAATTGGAACCAATTTGACTTATCTCTATATGAATTTGAAGCTTTATTTGGTTAGTTCTCACACATTTCAACTTTATTGCTTGATAGGTACAAATGGATAGATCAGGGGTAAAAGGCATAACTTTTACTACAGATGTTGGATTAAGGTCATTCAAGGATGCTTTCGAAGAGGACTCCGAGTTTTACAACTTTCATGAGACTTCAAAGAGAGATTCCATCGACTAAAGGGTCAAAAGTGAGCATTTTTTAAATGACTAGTGTATGTCTATTTAACAGACATTGCTTAGAGACATTGTTTGACACCTTTTTTTTAGTTGGAATCATCAAACGTTAATAAGACTTGACGTCATTTAGATAGTGTTCTTTTTATCAACTAACCTTGATGCTTGCTTTATATAGTTATCCAACTTTTAGAAAACTGAACACTGAGTGCTACTATTGCATTTTTTAAATTTTTTTCCATTTATAAAAGTGATCAATGGATTTTTTCAATGAAAATGAAATATTTAAAGCTAATAACATAGGTCTGTTTTTATTTATGAATGTCCACCTTTGCATTAGAAGTCTACATTAGCAACATCTTAGTCAAAATGTTAGTGTCATCTTCTATGCATTTAGAAGTCCAGATTACCAACATCTTGGTCACACTAAAGAAAAAGATTACATAGTTACTACTGCATTAAAGTTTTTTATATGTTTTACAAGGAATCTATGTTAGATAGTGGAATTTATTGTTTAGTAACTTTTTCTCTTGAGGAGGAAATATTCAAAAAAAAATTGCAACTCCAAATTCGGTATGGCTTTCACTATATAAATGGAGATTTTGAGATTCACTCAATCTTAGGTGCGTAACTAGTAAATTCTTCTTCATACCTTCTTTTACATGGTACAGCATCTAAGGACTCAATCTTCCAGAAAGTTCAGTAAAAGTAAAGACATCTGCATGACCACTTACCTCAACCTAATAGGTAATTTGATTTTGCTAATAGAAGCTTTTGTCAAGATAATTATTTAACTCGATGTTCCTTCAGTAGATTAGGATTCTAGTTGTAACTAATTTAATAGAACATCAGTGCCTAAAATATGAGATTTAATGACTACAATTTGAGATTTAATGAATGAATCTGGGATAGATTTAGTTTCATGAAATGAAGTCTGACAATAGTTGAGATAAATATGGATTTGTTGCAGTTTTTACTATACCAACCGAAGTATATTGTAGATGTCATTATCTGTTGTACAAAGTTGCATCAATTTTGTAGAGGTTGTAGCTACTCTTTGTATTTATTGAATTTAACTTCATTTATAACTCCATTGATTACTCACAACTGCCCCATGATCTCTTTTCACCTTTAAAATGTAAAAGCTCAACATAATCTTACATTACAACACACTTATACGCAAAACTCTCCTTATATTTCATTCATATGCAAAGTAAAGAATGTTACAACAGTTTGTTGATCGGATTCTAACCAATGACGTCTTCTTTAGTAAGTTGATTCTCTCTCTTCTTCCTTTAACACTTGTTAGTCACCATTGTTAGTTGTTCTCCTTCATTATTGTTAATTCCTGCCAACAGCTTTCATTAGGTTGTGTGGTTTATGTTATTTGATATGTTGTAAAAATAGAATAAATAAAGATGAACAGATTAAGTCGGAGAATTGTGATTTTGATAGTTGCTACAGGAGATCGAAAGAAAAAATAAAAAACAAAGAAGAAAAAAGTGCTTATGTGTTGAGTTTAATAGTTTTATAATGTATGTAATCATAACCATTGTGTTTTAATAGTTTTGATATTCCTATTTATATAGAATAGTCTTCCAAATATTCATATTGTCCAACAAAGTGCATAAATATTTTGTTTTATTTGACAAACACTCATGTTTCTGAAATGTTGTATCAAACTTCTATACAAATTTCTTATTTACAGTAAATATGCAATCCTAAAAAGTGTGTTTATTTTATTCTCCGAATCTTATTAAGATGGTTTCGTAATCATGGATTAAAACTTGATTATTTAATATTTACAAAGTTGTATTTATCTTTTCTATTATTATTTAATTATTTAATAGTTCTTTTGTTACCAAAATGAAATCATTTTTTCTTAGATTATTATATATAGACAAACAATAATTTAATACAAAAAAATTTAATAAATTTCTTATTCACAGTAAATATGCAATCCTAAAAGGACACATTTGCACTTTTCTTTTTTGACGCACACTAACGTTTTTATTTTCATGTTTAAGATGGTTTTCTCTAGATTTTTTATTCTTCTCTTAACCTTGTTAAGATGGCTTCGTAATCATGCATTAAAACTTGATTATTTAATATTTACAATTTTATATTTATCTTTTTATAATATTATTTAATTATTTAATAGTTCTTTGGTTACCAAAAGAAGTAATATTTTCTTAAATTATTATATATAAACAAACAGTAATTTAATAGAAAATATTTTATAATATAATATTTTAAGTAAAAATATATTACATTAAAATTTTATATAATTTTTTAATAATTTTAAATAAAGTAATTAATAAAATATATCGATGATAAAAAAAAGTATTTATATATTATTATGTTGGAATAGTCTAATTGTAACCAATTTAAGTAACTCAATGGTGAAACCAATTGCAAATTGCTTAACTAATATATAATCTTCTCTCATCTTGTATGATTAGATGACATCATCCCAAAAAAGAAACAAATGAGAAAGTCAACGGGGAATGATATAGGTAGGGTTCGGTAGCCAAAAGAAACACTTCTTATCTTTTATGACATTTGTAACCAATATATTCAAAGGGGTAAGGGAAAACATTGTGAAATTATTTGTCAAAAGATACCATGGAAGAAGGTGGAAGAAGAGTTTCATAAAAGTGACCAACTTATAATGAGATAAAACTACGTTTAAAAATAAATTTAATTGGATGAGAACGATATGGAGTCTTTGGAAACAGTTGAAAGGGAAAGAAACGAGATTAGGATGGGACTATGACAAAGGAACAATTGCTGCTAGTGAGGAATGGTGGACTTTGAAAATTAAGGTTAGCTCATTTTAAGATATTTTCCTTTACTTTAATATTAAATAGTTAGTTAAATATGAGTTAATTACTTTTTTAAGAGAACAACAATTTTAAAACATTTAAAGAAGTAAGGCTTGAACCTGAGCCTGAATGTGAGTTGGACCAAATTTTTGGATGTTTCGTCATAGGAGAGATTACATTTTGTCCTATGTTTGACTCTCCACAAGAACATCAAGAAGTTGAGGAAGTATATGTTCTTTCTCTACCTGATAATTATAATGTTCATCATCAATTGTCAGACTATCATGATCATGAGAATATAAATGAGACTAGTGATATAAACAATTATCGTATAACTGGTGATTGGGAAGAGGTATGGAAAGAAACTACCATGTCCCCTACATCTACTCCTGTTGCTACCCTTCAAGCTTCACATGATGAAGGAATTGAGAGAAGAAGATGTCAAAGGGTTTTGGAGAATGATAGTTCACAAAGCAACAAAAGTGCAAGAACTGATTTCACTAAAAGGGTAGGAAGATCTGCACCAATGTATGAGAGACTTAACGATATAATGTAATTGATTCAAAAGTGATAGAGTGCAACAATGGAGATGAACACTTCTATTACGAAAATTTTGAACACGATGAATATTGATGCATCACAGAGTACTAGTGCATGTGCGTCACATCATGATGTTAAAGGATTTTGGAGAATGATAGTTCACGAAGCAACAAAAGTGCAAGAACTGATTCCAACTAAAAGAGTAGAAAGATCTGCACCAATGTATAAGAGACTTAACGATATAATGCAATTGATTCAAAAGAGGCAGAGTACAACAACGGAGATGAATACTTCTATTACGAAAATTTTTAATATGATGAATATTGATACATCACAGAGTATTAGTACATGTGCGTCACATCATGACAAATCATGCCTTCATAAGTTTTTTCTATATATTAACAACCAATTTTATCAAATATATTTAATAAATAATTAATATTGTCTGTTAATCAAATTAGTTGGCATAATTAACTGTCAATTAAATGCTAATAAAATCAGCTCATAACTAGTACAATCGAATATTCTAGTTGAATATCTTCAAGCGCCCCCTTTCCAACACAAACAGAGAAATTCAAAAGTCTAGTCCACGTACGCATCAACAAACTGTCCCCAACCCAAGCTTTACGCAGACGGTGAACGTAACTTTCTAGTGCCAAATTTCTTCGAGCGCACGTGAAGGGACATGTTTCTAACGTTCTATTTCTAAGTCTTTTTTGTCAAATGTTATTGTCGGAACTGTTGTATATTTTTTCTTTTCTTTTAAATAAAAACAAAATTTGTTTAGTGATTAATGTTTAAAAACAAAATTTTTAAATAAATTTATTTTGATCTCTTATATGATAGTTATTAACAAAATTATTTTATTTTATTAAAATAAATAATTTAAATCTTATTTAAAATTAAATTTTATTTTTAAATATATTTTAATTAATAAATCAATTTTTATTTAAAATGTATATGTTTTGATGATATTTTAAATTGAATTACATTAATTAATTAATTATATTTAATTACGAAAATCAAATAAAATTATTTAGTAAAATTAAATAATTCATAATTCTTATTAATAATTAATTTTAATTAAATAAATAAAATATTCAATTAAATTATCCTTAATGCTTATTAAAATTAATATATTAAATAATTAATATATATTTAGTTGATGATAAATCAGATTATGAAAAAACAAAAATAAAAATAAATCACCTTTTGCGGTTTTTATAATTTTCGAAAACCAAAAGAAATTACAATTAAAAATAAAAAAAAACTCTAACAAATAGTTTTTAATTTGAAAATAAAAATAGAAACAAGTAATTTATACAATACAATAATTTATTATTTCTTAAGAAAACATGAAGATGTAGTTGCCTGAGGTGTGCATGGGTGTAAGGAAAATGAATGTGTTTGACTCATTTAATTATATAATGGACAAAGGGCTGTCAAACAAAAAGGAACATATAAACTATTGAAGTTCAAACATGTTACACGTATTGAAGTTCAAACATGTTACACGTATTGGACGTATTGTTTTATTTTCCTTGCATTGATAATTTGTTTCTTCTGTAAGAACTGGGTATGTCACGTTTCTTAGTTCCTTCTTAACGTTAGCATCTAAATGCTGGGAAAATCGTCAAACAAGCAATCATGTATCCTGACTTGTGATTCATAACATAATTTTATTAAATCTTTTGTAATTTGATCTATTTTATTTTTAAACCTTTTTTTATTACTTATAGTTTTTAATAGTTTTTAACAATTCTTTTTATCATATTTCATTAATTTTTATTTATTTATAACTAAAATTCTATTGTATAAGAACTTAAAAATCAAAAACACATTAGTTTAGTTAAAATAATTAAATAATAAATGAAATATGTGAAATAATTTATATATTAATATTTTTAAATATAAAATTAAAATTTTAAATTTAAACATATAGGAATCCATTTATATTTAACCAATAAATCACGGTTATGAGTACCATTCCGTACCGGGTGATACCAACCGATACGTATTGTACCGGCCAAAAAATGGAATGATACTCTTGACGTCGGTACCAATCGTAAATATCGGTCGGTATCGGCGTTTACCATTTAGTACCGATCGGTATCATGAGTTTCAAAAAATTGAAGGACTTGATTGTAAATTTTTAAAATTTAACCCTAAAACTACCCCCTGCCTATCTCTCTCGACTCTCACTCATCTCTTATTCACTCACGCCATCTCCGCAGCACCCGAAAACGCCACCGCCTAGTACACCACAGCACGTCGTTGCCATCATAACTCAGGCAGACTGCACCATCGCACCATTCATCACAGCTCAGGCAAACCGCACCAACCCGAACCATAACCCGAAGACCCGATCCTCGTGATTTGTTTTTTGGTGTGTGTTTATCTGTTTACGATTTTTTCCCACTTTACTACATTTTTTATTGTGTTGGATAATGGATTTGTGTATGTTAGATGTTAGATTTAGGATTTGAATTGTTGAATGCTCACAGGTTGCATCTTACGTTTATCTTAATTGGAATTGGAAATGTTGGATTTGGAAATGAAATTGAATTGTTGAAGTTGAATATGGTGGGTTTTGTCATTTATGAAATTTGGAATTGAAATTGGAAATGGAATGTATAGTCTATAGTGTTTATGATCTGAATAGTTACGGTGATACTAATGAATGAGTTGTTGATGTATTGTAATTGTGTTTGGTTATTCTAATTGTAAAATAGGGTGGTGGTGAGGCTCTAACAATATTGATTAATTAATTATTAAAATTAAAAGTTGATAATCAACATTTAAACCTAAATGTAAAATTGATAATCAAATATGAAATTGATAATCAAATGTGAAATTGTAAAATTGATAATCAAAATTGGTAAAATTGTAAAAGCTTAAATCATTAAATGACACATTCTTAATATTTGTGAAATGATAATTTATTTTTAATATTTGGGTATTGAATTTGGGTAAATAATTAGTTGAGTATAAAATTATGCAATTGGAAATTAATAATAATTCGATTATAGTTAATAATAGCATTTGTCTATTTGGGTATTAGTTTTGGGTAAATAATTAATTGAGTATAAAAGATGTTGAACTTTAATTATTTGGTAATACATATGTGTAGGGTGTCATAAATATATATAATTGGTAATATGTGCAAGTACAAAGTAGTGATATAATAAATGTATCCAAAAATACTTTTTGTTGTCAAATTGTGAATATGTTTTAGACTTGAAAATTCCAATCATTTATACTTGTAGTTATTAATGTCAATTAAGAATTGCAAAAACAACATATATATTTAAGAACGAAATATAAAATAGTGTATATAATATTATGATTTGTTAGAAATAAAAAGAAGATTCAAAGCTTTAAATAAGAAAAAATATTTCCAAATAAGTTATATCCTTCAACTTGTGATTGTTGGAATTGGACATTGTTGTAAATAGAAGGAAATGGAAATAAAATTATGATTGTTTTGTGATTGTTGGAATTGGAAATTGTTGTAAATGAAAGGAAATGAGAATGGAATTATGATTGTTTTGTAATTGTTGAAATTAGAAATTATTAGAAATGGAAATGGAATTACGAATGTTTTGTAATTGTTGGAATTGGAAATTGTTGAAAATTGTTAATAATGGAAATGAAATTATGAATGTTTTGTGATTGTTGAAATTGGAAATTATTAGAAATGGAAATGGAATTATAAATGTTTTGTAATTGTTAGAATTAGAAATTGTTGGAAATTGTTAGGAATGGAAATATAATTATGAATGTTTTGTGATTGTTGGAATTGGAAATTGTTATGAATGGAAATAAAATTATAAATGTTTTGTAATTGTTAGAATTGGAAATTGTTGGAGTATGTTTTGTGTTAGTATATATGTTGAATGTTTTAAATTATTAGCTTTTGACTTATAATGAATTATGTTCCATAAAATTGAATTGTACGTAATATAATCATACAAAATGAGTTATATTATATAAGATGGATATGCATATTGTGTACTAAAATTATGTGTTATTTATTTTTATGTGTACAAATAAATGGAAAAAAAGTTCAAGTGCTCCTGATCAACCCACTTCAGGAAGATACGATGATCCAGCTTGAGCTTATGCTGGTATAGTTTCTGGTATGAAGAACCATAACATTTACTTGTTTTGTAACAAGCATTTGAAAGGCGAAGGAATCACCTGATTAAAAAAAACCTTTAGCTGGGGTTAAAGGAAATGTGGAAGTGTGTAAAAAAATAAGTCATGATGTGAAGTAACAAATGAAAACATTGCTTGATGAATATCAATTTGAGATAGATAGAAGGGAAAGATTGAATTTTGAAATTAGTAGTGGAAGTTCGTTTTCTAGTTTCCGTGGTGATTATGGAAATGTTGAAGGTGGAAGTGGTAGTGATATTGGTAGTGTTCCATCTCAGGCTCATGAAGAATCTGATTTAAGGAAGAGAAGAAAGCATGTGACTAAATTCTTTACATCACGAACAATTCCTAGAGCCAACCTTCAATTCGTAGTGTAATGCAATCAAGAGATGCGGCTCACAATGTCGATATAGCAGTAGCTAGATGGTGGTATGATTCAGATTCATCATTCAATGCTTCTTAACATCATTATTATCAACCTAAGATGGATGCAATAGCTTTTTATAGTCCAGGATATAAAGGCCCTTCAATTGATGACTTAAGAGGTAAACTTGTGAGTTGTACTGCTTCTAAAATTAGAAATTATTTGGCTAAAAGAAAAATGAATTGGGGTACTTATGGATGTTTAATTATGTGTGATGGTTAGATAAATAGGAGACAAGAGCCTATTATAAATTTTTTGGTTTATTCTTCAAATGACCTTATGTTTTTGAAATCTATTGATACATTTGACCTTATTAGAAATATTGAGACTTTGTTTGGGATATTTGATGAAATTATGAATGAAGTAGGGCCGAAAAATATTGTTCGATTTATTACTGACAATGATTTCACTTATAAAACGACAAGAAAAAGATTGTAGAAAATGTATAATTAATTTTTTTAGACTCCTTGTGTTGCATATTGCATTGATCTAATGCTAGAGAATATAAGGGATCTTAGGTATTTTCCTGTTATTGATGAGACTATGTAGAAAGCTAAAAATGTGACAAAGTTTATTTATAATCATGCATTGGTATTGAATTTGATAAGAAAGGAATTTACCAATGGTAAGAATTTGTATCATCTGTTGTGACAAGATTTGCCAAAAATTTTTTATCACTTCAGCCTTTTGTTTCGATGAAGGAGTTAAGACAAATATTTATAAGTAACAAGTGGGTTGCATCTCAGCAGACTAGGTCTAATGCTGGAGTAGAGGTTTGTAATATTATACTGGAAGATAGAGAATTTTGGTCTCAATGTCAATTTTTATTCGAGTTTGTGAGCCTTTGGTTAGGATGCTTTGCTTGGCTGATAGTGAAAAAAAGCCAACTATGGGTTATATTTTTGATGTCATGGAGTGAGTGACGAAAGCAAGCTAAAGGGAAAGACAACTTTCTTCTTCATTGTTTGCAGCTAGAGCATTTTTGAATCCTAGTGTGTATTTTAGACTAGATCTTATAAAGCAAGCTGAAGTTAATAGAGGAATGTTTTTAACAATTACAACAATTTTTAGAGTTAACACGATGCAGGATCTTTTAAGCTCGCAAATAAAGCTTTACAAATAGTCCTATGGAGATTTTAGAATGTCGATTACTCTTCGACAAAGAGGAAACCTTTTTCTAGTTATTAGTTATTAGTTATTTCCTTTTTCTTATTTGTTGAAAATTTATTATCACTTTATTTTGTTTATAATACTACTTTTGTTATCTTATAACTTACAGTTTCTTGGTAGGATCAATTTAGAAATGATATTTTAAAATTGAAAAGGTTTGTGATTCAAATTTTAAGTCAATGTGTGAGTGCAACAGGCTATCACTACAAGAAATCACTATTTTACCGACGAAAATTACCGTCGGTAAATAACATATTTCCGTCGGTAACATTAATCACCAACGAAATTTGGTGGCGCAGAAATCGGTCGGTGAACTGCCCACCGCTAAAAATACCGACCTAAATAGTCCGTTGCAATTTTATGACGGAATTAACGACGAAAAGTTTGTTGTCGGTATTTATTTAACGACGAAATAGAAAGTAAGATTCCGTCGGAGAAAGTTTTCTATGGTCATTTGGTTCGTCGGTGACGCATAGGTATCTTCAACAACTTTTTTCGACGGAATATTTTACCATCGGTAAATACCTAAGTTTTCGACGGACTATTGACCGTCGTTAATAAAGGATTTTTTTAGCTGTTTTGTTGTTGTAATAATGATTATATGATATGTATACTTTATTTATTTGTGTTGCATTATATTAATGAATAATGAGAAAATTAATAAATAATAAAAACATATAAAGAATTTAATTTAATAATTAAAAAATAAGAAAGAACATATCTCTTATGTTTTTTAATTGAAAAGAAATGACAATGTTATGCTAATGTCGTAGTGATCATGGATGCTCTGAACCGTGTCCCCCCTCTTTAACATTTTCATCTCCTGCCTAAGCTTAGCCATCTCCTCCGCGTGCTGTTTCTCCTTTGTCATCTGCTCCATCTCTGCTCTCATCTTAGTAAGCCGCTCCATTTCCTCTCTCATCTTGGCTGCCTGCTCCATCTGCTCTAGCGACTCTCTGATCTTTGAAACCTACTCCAGCTCCGTCCTCATCTCCTGCCTCAACTGCTAACTCATCTCTGCACTCAGCTGTTCTCTCATCTGCAGACTAATCTCCTCCCTCACCTTAGCTATGTCCGCCATATGCTGG
>JANTPM010000007.1:29550743-29564203 GCA_025434745.1 Erythroxylum divaricatum
TTTGTCATATATATTGATATAAATAGGTTCTGGTTATCCTGAGAACCGAACCTGAAAATAGGTTAACCGATCCTATAAGTTCTTTAAGTTCAGGTTCAGGTTCAGGTTCACGAAATTGCCGAACTTGACATTCAGGTTCAGGTTTATTTTATTTATGAACGAGTCAGATTACCCTACTATGAACACTCCTAATGGAGGAGTTGTTGGTACCTCTGTAATATCTGAAAGATCATGTTAATCCTTATTTGGTTAAGTTCTAGAGTCCTTGTACAATTTTTGTACGCAGCTGTCTCTCGATTCTTTGGAATCGCTTAGCCTAACAACAAGAAAATGTTGATTAAAGAATTAGAGAACTAGATCATTCTAAGTGGAAATGATCTTACTTAAAGAACATCAAATTAAGGCATGGAGGTGATGATGAAGCAAAGGTCCTCTCATAGAGAACTAAGGGATTCAAATCCTTAATTTGGTCATTTTCTGGAAGTTTTGCAAGCCTACAAATTGTTTTTTACTATTTATGAAGCGATGATTTAGTGGTATGTGGGACTTATAAAGTGCATTTAAGGAAAGTTGGTTAAGGATGATGTCGGCATCAGGAGAGTTGATTTTTTAACCTTCCGAATGTATGTATGTAAACAATACATATGTATTTCCACCTCTTTCATTAATTAAATCCTTTAATTTGTTTAAAAAAGAAATAGAACGTTGAAATCCCAAATGAAATCTCATAAAATTTGTAAATTGAAAATATATAAATTGAAGAGGGTATTAAATTTTTATTTTTCTAGTTAACTCAACTTATTCTGAACCTTGCTCACTATCTAAAGATTTGATGTAATCTTTAAAAATTGAAAGGAAATTAAGCACGTGATAAGTAATTAATGACTATACTTGATTCAGATACATGAACTTACAGAGGGCTTTTAATTGAGAGGGAGGATGAAAGATATAATTACAAACATTATGCTAACTTGAAATATTACTCTAATTTATGCTAGTTAGCAAGTGATTTTTAATTTGCACTTGGGAAAGTGTGGTCTATAATAATTTCATGCAGCTGAAGCCGAACTCTAAAAGAACATATTTCGTCAGATTTTCGCATAAGTATGTCCAAATTTGTTAACTAAGTTCATTTGGCTTCTAATGGAGTCGATCTAATTGTTAATTAAGTTCAAAGAGGGAGATTCTGAATAACTTATTAAAAAACACATACAGCGAACAATATGTAAAGCAGTAGTACAAAAAATACATTTAATTAAAAGTTCGTTGAAAGTGGATGGATGTGTATAATGTCGTTTCATTATATACGTGTACGTTTCATGGTGATGAAAACCTCTCTATGAATTTGTTTGTCTGAGAGAGAGATAGTCTTGAAGAGGATAGGGACCTCTCTAGAGGGGACTATTGTAAGATACTGCAAATCTTCATGGGGATCTCAGCCAACCCACAAGATCACGTGGTCCTAAAATACCAAAACGACAGCACCATCCACCGCCAAAATCTATGTCTAAGTTGGGTTTCCACTCATGCACTGTAATTATATGTATATATACTTTGTTTCTAGTAGAGACCACGGAAGAACTCACTTCCCTTGTATTAGTTTGTTTGTTCCTTTGTTGATCATCATATTATAACTAAGCATGTTTATATAGTTACTTTTGCAGAAAAGGACGAGATGGTAGCTCAATCTCATAGGAAATTTGGAACAACCCTTTGTTTATAAGGTTGAAATGAAGCGTTTTGTCCTTTTATTATCTTCCATAATCTGTTAGTTTCCACTGGAAAGTCCATGGATGGGCCACAAATATAAGAGACAATCCCATTCTCTTCTAGCTTCACAACTTGATGTACTTGTCATTTGATTCCCGTATTTTGATGGAACTTACAATTATTCATATCGCTGACACCAACTAACCAATATTTCTGAAAACGATGGATCGTAATCTTCTTAAAAATTTTAAAAATCAACTGTACTGATGTGTGTCCTACAAAGGTTCATTTTTTGATCGTGTAACTCATTTTTTCAAAAGATGTATTGTTATATCACATTATAATGCTGACATGTACTCATTGAAGTTGCTCAGTTATGTCACCCCAATGTTAAGAGCATAAGATCTCAGGAGATTAAGATTTCTTACTATTAGACTATTAATAACTGATAAGCTGGACATTTGATCACTAAATTTTAATTGCACGAGGCAAGCTTAAGGTGGGATTTTAGGGTTTGATGAATATCTGTAGATGCCTGTGGGCAGAGGGTGATGGAAACCTGCCTAATTGGCAAAAGAAAGGTGACAAAAGTTTGACAAAACCAACCAACTTGCCTGAATCTCTCTAAGCTGTCTGTACAATAGGGTTCACAACAATCACACATATTTCCTGTGAACATGAACGAGGATTCTACATCCAACTGGAGTCATGAACTCAGACTACATTAATTGATGAACATGAACTCAGATTACATTAATTGATGAACAGTGTTTTCTTTTTCTAGACACAAACTGCTTCAAAACCAGAGAAATTGAAACAATTTCGACTGTATGGTTTTTCATTTTTGTATGTCATTTTCTTGTTTTACAAACTTACAATTCCTTACTAGTAACTTTAGGTAGTTAGATTCTAGATATAAGAGAAAGTAGATCAAATTTGATCATTAATATAATTAGATTATAGATATAAGAGAAGATGGATCAAATTTTATATTGTTATATCTCAGTAGATTATGATTAAACTGTTGCAGCAATTACAACTAATTCGAGTCGAAAATAATCATAAAATTATTGTGCTACTATAATTTAAGTCGATGCACCAAGAAACACAGATTTTTGTTCATCCATTTAGAGTGAGAAATTGAAAGAGTACAAGACCAGGAAACAATTCAGTACAGCACATGTCAAAATCGTTGTCCAAACCATAGGCTTGGAGAAATTGCTAGCCATCTCTACTAGCTTTAGATAGGTTCTTTGTCACCCACAGAATCAAATCAATCATAATTTTGCCCAAGTACAAGATCAAAGTTTGGGTCCCAGACGGCCAGACCACGAGCTTAAAATCATTTCTGCTAGATTCCTTTCGAAAGTATACTTTCTATTGATATTCTTGGCATACCACTGTTCCCTCTTGCATGCTAGTTCACTCTCTAAATCCTTAGAGTCCCGTGTACAAGTACCTGACTTCTGTTTTCTAGTGAACCTTATGGCCAATAGGCATGCCAGAAGATTTACCTCCACTGAGTCATCGCATTTTGTCTTTGTTCCTTAGTGATTTCGTCGTGTGTTATACAGGTCATGTACCAATGTCAGTGCTCCTGGAATTATTGAGCTAGCTAGTCCTGAAAAACAAGGGACTCTTCTGATGCATGGAAATTCGGATATTATTAGCTAGTTGCAAAGTTTCTGCTTAAATTATACCCTAGTTAGGTGCACATATGTGAAAGAGGGTCCTTGGTTCAATTTGGAAAGCAGTATCGACAAGAATTTGCTTGTTTTAGCTTAAATACGAGCCATCTAACAAGTTAGCACTCAAAAATCCATTTGTATTTGATCAAGTTTTTGCAGAATTTTCTAGTATGGAAAAAAAGAGACTGCAATCCAGCTAATCAGATCTTTATTGTCAATCAAATGAAGTGTGTATTTGTATCTGCAGAAAGATTTTAGTAGCTTAGAAGAAGAGCTCATTTTTCAAAATGTAAGACTTACCCTGGGTAATCTTTGTTCTTTGTCATGTTCTAATCTTTGTTCACAAACCACCGACAACCGGACATCAATTGTGGAGTTTTACACACACGTGCACCACGACTAAACAAACCAATTCCGCCATTTTTCAGCACTTTACAAGCAAAATACATTTTAAATAAGAAAAATAGGTTGATATTCTATGCCTTGACATAATGACACTACAAGTTAAGTGCACAGGATACACAAACATCGGCCACAAGCAAAGGGAATGCAATGATTGGTACTATGAAATTAGAGCATGCACCTGGAACATAGTGATGGATGTGGGACAACTTTGTGCCCCTTAAATGCAACGATGCCGGTGTGGCATTTTCAGATGTGAACACGAACTGATCCATAAAAAAAGAAGCCATTTGAAAACGGGAGAAGGATAAAAAAACCAGTCGAAAAGTAATGTATGTGTGAATGGAATTAAATGACTAGTTCGGCTAATCTGGACCAGACTAGCTTTTTTATCCATAGATGCTCAGAATGGTGATGATTAGGTTAGCTAATCATAATTGATGATGGAGATAAGTAGCATGACAGTAATAGAAAAGGTCCGGAATTTGTTGGCCACAAGAGCTCTGGATTTAATCAAATATGTTGACTTGTGTAGTGTGAGAGGGGCTTTGCCATGATAACATTTCAGTATAGATACAAGCGAATGCCATTTGATGATGAGAATCCCACTGTCATGCCATGATTTACTATTTTAAAAAAAAAGAAAGAAGTGTGAATATGTACACCCAAGTGTATATATATATGTTCTTTTTGCGTAATTTTATATCCTAGGCCTAGAGCTTGGGAGTATATATATATATATATATATATATATATATATATATCAAGCTGTCTAATGATAATTTATAGGCCATCAAGCATGCCTTGTTGCTGAAAACACAGACGGTAAATTTAGCTGTGCCCGCAGGGCGTAGCTCAGTTGGTTCCGGATGGGTAGATTTGCTCCAATATGTAAGGTTCGATTTTCACGGTTTGTAGTGTGGGAGCAACATTTTTAAGTCCCTTATGAGTTTTGAGGGTGGACTCCTTGTAAACTTGTGGGTTGTTCACCTCCCCCTTAGCGAGCCGCTGAGTACCTGATTTATATCTTCCCAGTTGCTTCGTCGGGCCGGAATGTGAGAGGCCCCTTAGATTAGGGATTCAACCTTTTTTTTTTTTTTTGCTCTAAAGTGTGCTATAAAGCAATACGTTATTCTTCGTGCTTTCAAATGGCGGCTTCTTTCTTATTGTTCCAAAATAAAGAAAATGGTTAGCCTACAAAAACCGACCCTGTCAAATGGGTTTTTATGACTTTCAAAGAGAACGGCATCTTACCACCTCTCTTACGTAAATTGTTGGAGACAGATCAAAAAAAGCGAAGGAGCTAGTTGCCGTCAGGAAATAATGCATCTTCAATTTTAGGCCCAGTCTTGGGGTTTTTAACTCCTTAAAGGACAAGTGGGGGTTTTGGCAAATAATGCAGCCTAGCTTTTCAATGCGTCGCAAGCTTACTGACCATAATTAACGCCTTCTGATATTATTTTATTGGGACCATTACCTGGAGCAGGCTTACATGGGAGGGCTCTATCCAGTTATGTTTTCGCCATTAAGAAAGAAGATGAAGAGATATGTTTTCCTGAAGATGAAGAGCATATGTTTTTCTGACTCAATTCGTCCTAGCTACCTACATTAGCTGCTATACTCTTCGTGCTCTCTACTTATCTCAACCATTAAGATTTCTACATAATAAGCAACCACTCTCACCAGCCATCATCCCACTACCCGCACTCCAAATGATCAATATAAACTTTCTGTTTGACAATCATGATGAACAACATGATTCTCATAGAAATTTCAATAAAATGATATGAGAGTAGTGGCTAATACTGCTGTGAAAATGCTGTCGTGATGACAAGATCAGGAGGCGATAATCTGTTAATTAGCACTACGAAGAAAATAGTACCACCTAAATTATGGAGAGACTTGTACGCACAATGCAACAGATTAGATGTAAAATCTTGCCCCTATTGTTGACACAGCAAGGATGAAAATCTGCATCAAAGACTCAGTTGCATACAATACAAGCAGAAACTGATAAAAATCAAGGTTGCTGCAACCACACTGTACATATATAAACTATGGAAAAGTGTCTTGAAAGCAAGAAGATAAATATTTTGACTTGAAAAAGACCAAATTCAGACATGCTCGCGTACCAAAAGAAAAGAGAGCAGCATTTGATATCTTAAAGCATCTAAATTCAGTATGTGTACTTTTTTTTTTGCCTATTAAACAAAGAAACTCTAAACGGAGGCAAAATATCTCACTAGGCCTTTTTCCCTGTTGGGTGCTTCAATATCTTGATGGTGCAATAAATACATCAAGCTCTTTGAAAGACAAAACACTTTGTACCATTTGGACATCCCAGATTCAGAGTCAAGCAGCTGAGACCTTTTTCCCATCTTCGATGAGATAAATTGCAGTTTCTGGAACCTGTGAACAGAAAGGACTGGTTATTTGCCCAAAACATCACCTAAATATGTATGGATTTAAATGAAAAGGACAACAATGTAAACTATAGTGGCGATGTTCGAAGAAAAGAACATCAATAGAGGCAACACCTTGAATTTATCACAATTTGAAAACAGAAAATCTAGAGGTAAAAGAAATTCAAAGAGAAGGCTCATTTTGTTCCAGTTATAACTAATTTTTTTTCTGTTCAGATAGATTTCACTAGGAGAAATAATTAGAAAATAAAACAGCAATACAACTGGACTCATCCCAGGGAAGGTAGCTTTAAGTTTTCCTGGATCTAAAATTTCAACAGCTAATTTAAGGCAGGTTTTGGCCAGAGTTTTCAATAGCCTACTGAACCCAAGTTTCCAACCTCAACAAAATCTCCAAGACAGTGATAAAGCAAAAAATGGACTCTTCTCAGGGAAGGCGTCTAAAGCTTCAACAGCTAATCCAAAGCAGGTTTTGGCCAAAGTTTTCAATAGCCTACTCAACTCAATTTTTCAATCTTAACAAAATCTCAATGACAATGATAAACCAAAACATGAACGATCAAGATATGCTTCTAAAAAGGAAAGAAAAGAATGGTACTATCAACTCTGTGGAATATATTACAGGACTACATTGTTTATGATGCTCTGTTCTGTGCACCTTTACATGCTTCCTAGTTAGCATGGATGAATTCTGCAATTAATAACCTATGCAGGACAGAAGCACAGTGAATCAGGAGTGAGAGTTAAAAAGACAAATATGTAGGAGCCACAATAATTCCAGAATGGCTATACTTTCAACAATAAGATCACAAGTCCATCAAAATTTCATTGTCTCCCTGCCTATTTCGATTTTTCTTTTTCTTTTTCTTTTTCTTCTTCTTTTTTATAGGAAGAGGGTGCACATGGAAGGGGAAGGACACACAATATTAATGCTACTTTCAATCTGCCATTACACTAACTGGTGTTTGGAATTACTAATCAAGCTCTTTAGCTGTTACTTCTTTTAAGGAATCAAATCAGCCAAAACAGTTTGTTTGGAGGACACTGGTACTTCTACTGTGAAATCCACAATATGAAGCAAGTCATGATGAAAATAGTCCCCATGTATACGCCCCCATCCCCTTCAGAAAAAATGTTCCTGTCTTCTCTTTTTTTTCAGCTCACCAAATAAGTATACCCTAGTGATACATCTCTTCTCAAGAAACATAGCATGAAATAGAATAAAGAGAAAAGTAAACAATAGGATGATAATCGGTAAAGCTAATACAGATAAATATGCGTCAAGAAGCAGAACAACTAATCTTTGAGAATCAAAAATTAGAAAGCATCTTTCCTAAATGCTCAATGTTAGCCACTATAATGATTTTATGTTTCTCAACCACAAAGTATAACGAATTGCCAAGATTTTGAAAAGTTAAGGCACATGTACATGAAAATAGCATATATCTAATTCACATGCGAGTTGACACCACTACAAACACAATTTCTTACTAGAAAATAAGGGAATCTGTAAAGAGTATCAAAACACAAATGATAATATGCCAAGTAGAAAACAATGGAGAATTGTGTTACATCAAGCCACGTCTCTGTGATGAAGTCCACAATATCATAAGCTGTCTCCTTAAACATCAATATGCTTATTTTCAATTGGACCCTGAAACCAACCATACAGAAAATAAGACAACAAAGGGAAACAATTCACAATGGCATGGACATATGCAGCCAATAAAATTAACTTTTAAATAAAAAAGTGGTGCATCTTCATTATACGATGTTGAATCTACCTTACAACTTGGGTGGTTAATGTCGAATCTCTCAGGCCATAGTGTTTCCGATGACGACGCAAAGGATGACGTGCAATGGACGGCAACGATGCATGGTGAAACTTTAAGAAAGGGAGTTGCGATAGAGAGGAAATGCAAGATAAAAATGGAAGAGATGAAGGGGGCGCTGTGGGGGTTTAACCTTAGACGAAAACACCAAACGACATCGTTTTTTTTATTTTTAAAACGCTAAAACGGAGGCAAGTGACAACATTTAGGATTAAAATTTACCGACAGAATTTACCAATGGTATTTTCCTCGGTAAAGATTTATTTACCAACGACATTTTATTACCATCGTGATATTTCGTCGAAAAATGTACCAGGGTGAATTCCCTCTATATTTACCGACAAATTTTTTCTTCTATCACAAATTGAAATCTATGCCGCCAATTTTACCTATAGAACATGGTTTTTCGTAAGTAATTACTAACGGAAATATTTCCATAGGTAATTTTTCATCGCTAAAAACTATTTTTCTTGTAGTGATAACCAGGGCCGGTCCTAACGTTTTATAGGCCCTGGGCAAATAAAAAAATTTCTATCTTATCTTTTTTTTATGATAATTAAAAGTGGGCTTTTACAAAAAAATAAAAGAGGTAAAATAAAGGGCCCTTTTATTGCTCTTTATAAAAATCAAGACCTTTATAAGGAACAAAATAAAATAAAATGGGGCCCTTTTAGCTGTAATTTTTATTCATCACAACACTGAGCCCTGGGCAGGTGCCCTGTCTGCCCATGCCCAGGGCCGGCTCTGGTGATAACATACTAATTAACGAAGTAGATGGTTGTGATAATAAGAAATTTTGTAATAAAATTAACAAATTAAATTTGACAAATAATAAAGGTGAATTATAAGTAAAACTAACCTTACTCTATAGTTGTATCCACTATTAAAACCATGATTAATCATAATTATGAAATAAAATTGTTTTATTAATTAAATGTTTGTTGCGATACTCAATACATATCTTTCCTTATATTTAGCTAATCAAAAACACGTAATCTATTTAACTCTTTTTGTTCAACAACCTTAGACATGATCCAAATTTTAACTAAACAATAGCTTTAAAAAAGAAATATCAATGAAGCAAGACAATATAACATTTGTGACTATTAATAATTTATGATGCAATAAATTATAAACTCCTAATGGCTACAAAGATCGAAGGTATTGAACAATTACGTACTTAATATTTAATCTAGCAGTCGATTATTTCAATTAACAAACTAATCACTTGCATTAAAAATCAAATGAAACAATCAAAACATGTAAACATATAAGAATAGTTCTGAATAAATAAAATAATTAGTATTATGCTCTAACTATCTCATAATTAACAAAGTTTCAAGGACTTCCCTTTAATTAAATATTTTTTCTTTTTTTTGATTAGTTGTCTTAATTCAATCATTTGAGACATTGAATGCTCAATCTTAAATAGTTCCTCTGTATTTGGAAAGAGAAGGGAAGAGATTGCCAAGTTCCTTTCTCAATGCTAAGATCATGTGTATCAGTTATTAAAAAATTGCATCTAGGTTTCTTGTACCTTATACCTACTTCTTACAAGCTGCACGTTTCGAAATTTCGTGTTTCTGGTTTCTGTGTTTCTAGGTTTGTTATTTCCATGTTTCTGCGTTACTGGTTTTCCTATTTATCATTTATCTATGTTTTTGCATTTCCAATTATTTATTATTCTGTGTTTTAGTTTATTGGCTTCATCATGATACAGACATTAATATGAGTCCAATTTGGATGATACTTCTAAGAGTGTTATTGAAACAGGGAAAGGCCAGATAGTTGAGATTTAAAGTTAGAGTGAACCCTGACTTAATTTTTTTTTTTAGTTTTTGATTAACCAAATAAGTTTTTGTTTTTAGATTTTATATTACAAATCTCAACCAAACAAGTTTTTTCAATTATAAATATAAACCAAAAATAAAAAAACTAAAACTAAAAATTATAAAAATAGAAATAGAGTCAAAAGACTCCTTAATTCTCTTACTTATCATAAGTTAAATATGTAAATCCATAAATAACTTATTTGCTACTTGTATCAATCCTTTATGACAATTACGAATCGTTAAATTTATGGATAGCTATAAAATGATCAACATTAAATTAATTTGTTAGATTAATCAATATTAATTATTCATGAAGTATAAGAACATAAACAAGAAATACACGTATTAAAACATGAATATAAGTTTAGAACAAAACCTCACAAGCTTACAACTAGAATTTTGAATCTCCTTGAATTAGAATACTTGAGTTTAGTCACACGTAGCTTTAGTTCTAACACCAAAAATAGAAAAAAGATGAAAAATTGAGAGAAAACTAAGAAGAAAATGAAAAAGAGAAAGTTAGAGAGATGTGTTAGACATCTCTCCTCAAACCCTAGTCTAGTTCTATCTTGCAAAACATCATATCTAAAACAAATCCAAATCTCTATATAATAGGAATGAAAAGATGGTTCTTAATTAAACTCTAACTTTTTAAGTGAACACGATGTTAGCCGTAATCTTGCCTTATCCACTGTAGTAATCAGTTTACTTTTTTCAAAATTCATGGTTTTTACCAATAATGATCCGGTTTGATGTAATATCTGTTAGAAGAAGTCAAAAGCATAATCATATTAGGATTATCTCTATAAGAGTTAGTTTCGTATATGAACACTAGTATGAATCATATTAGGATTATCTCT
The DNA here is from genome assembly GCA_025434745.1 of Erythroxylum divaricatum. Lineage (NCBI taxonomy): Eukaryota > Viridiplantae > Streptophyta > Magnoliopsida > Malpighiales > Erythroxylaceae > Erythroxylum > Erythroxylum divaricatum. The sequence continues at coordinate 29,561,491 of JANTPM010000007.1, forward strand.
ATAGGAGTTAGTTTCCTACATAAACACTAGTCAAAATCTATCTATAAAAACATCACAATGTACATCAATGAAATCAACGAAAAAGAGATTCAAACCCAGTATGCCTTTGTCTATTTTTTCTTTATCTGTTTAACAATATCTAATTTTCATCTCCACGAACAAAACAAACATTAATTTTCTTATCTAAGCACCAAAGAATATCCAAAACAAAATAGATAGTTCTAATTAATATATCAAAATAACATCTTATTAGGATGAAGCTAAAAGTGGCTAGAACAAAAATAAGCGAAAGAAAATAACGAATATATATATGCTCGTGTATATAAATATATGTGTATATAAATATATATGGTCAAACACAAAATAAAGAATATAATCGAGAGCTTTATTTGTCATTCCTAGTCTCTTCAAAGAAGAAAAGATGAAAAAGTTGCAACTTGCTATTTAGACTTGAACTAATTTTAACTCAAAACTAGCTATATACTTTGTTGGAAATCTAAATTTACGTTAAAATTCCATCAACTCAAATTAGTTTCGTGGATTTTGAATTCATTCGAATCAAATTGAGGCTATTTTGTTAAATCTAATTATGGTTTAAAGTATTTTTATGTTTGAACGATAGCATTATCAAAATAATCTAAACCTTTTGCACGCGTACACGTAAACTAAAGTATAATCTGGTAATGAAAATGTGTAATTCCAGTTCATTTCCTCTCTGGGCCACATAAATGTGCTAATTTATATATAAAACAGACTGTCCAAAGTTTGAGTCTATCATTGTTTCCACCTAACTCTTTACTTCCCCAAAGTGATGAGATAGGAAGGGCCCTTGAGAAACGCGTGAGGTACCCAACTTCAAGAAGTCCAAATTCCAAATGCACGTTTATTTAATTTTTCCAATTTCAAATCAAAGAGAAAAATGAAAATCAGACATGGAATGGAATGGATAACAAGCCAGCGAGACTAGGGGCAAGTAAGGGCAAAGTTATAATCCACCTCAGACCCAACTATCTCGATTTTTTTTTCCGTTACCCACGAAATGCTTTAGGTGAGTCTTAATTATGAGAAGATACCTTTAAATTATCCACATTCAGACTAATTCTTACTCAAATCGAATAGATTTCTTGTGTCGTTATTAGATGGCATGAAAGCTAACTTTTGCTACATGGCATCACATGGCCTTTTATTGTCATCAGTGAATGTAAAAGGGCAAAAACAGGACTGATCAAAGCCCTGGTGCTATTATCGAATTGACCACGAAAATCTTTAACTTAGAAGTTAGTAAAAAAAAATATTAAAAATCATAGAGAAATGTGTGCATTATGTAAACATGAGTATAAGACTTTTGGATCACCTATTTGCTAAATGTGGTTGCTATTCCACTTTTCTGTAACTTAAATTCTCCACCTACTCATTGACTGAAAATAATCAATTGAAGTTGTCAAAATCACTCGGTGAGAAAGGAAGATTGCTTGATGTTGAAAATTTCTCCAGGTAATATATGATTTATTAATCACATTTAGTTTGAAGTCTCGCAATAAGGTAAAATTTGGAGAGGTCTGATTTTTTATAATTAGACTATGTAGTGAAATTCACTTATAGGGTTAAGATTGTCTACTTCTTCGGCCAGAATCTATTGAGGTTGAATTAGATATTATTGAAGTTAAACGTGTAAGAATTGAACTTTTCAGAACTTCACCACCGACGGTATTATTACTACCACTAACCAGACCTACTTCAAGACTTTAGCATTCATAAGGAGCAAGAATTCAGAAAAGTGACGGAAGTACTTCAACAAATAGAAGCTGAAATACAGAAAGAACAGTCCAAGACTATTATGGAGCTTACCTTACATCTTTTCCAATTATGCAACTCATTTATTCTTTGCAAACATATTCAAAACTCAGTTACTCATTATTAAATACTTTATCACCCAAATGGCTTTTCTCAAATTTACTCAGATTCACTTTACTAAACATGAAAAACCCTAATTACATTGTCTCTGCGTCCTTCGAGGATATCGTTGGTCTCAAGTCTGTAAGGCACATTCTCTGGTTCATCTTCATTCGTTCTCAATCGGAAAGCACGTCCTCTCCTCTCGTCTTTGTTGTTTCGCAAGGTAGGCATGCCAAAATATTGTTACACCTAATTGCAAAGTACATCTAAGTTTGTAAACTTTAATTTGAAGTGCATTTCTGATAACGATTATGTGCACGGCTAGCTAGTTAGATAGCTATAAGGTTACTTTTAGGTGAGTAATCCATGAAAGTAACATGGAAGATGGAACCAAAGTTTGGCATCCTTTCTATTTGATTTTTTTGGGGTAAGTTAAGTATTATGTGTCAAAGAATATATGCGTAAACTTCTAAGACGCAGGTGAGTTGATAAGGGACTCTTCTAATTTAAGTGAAGTTTTAAATTTGAAGTCAGAATTTTATTTTTCATAAAAATTTTATTTAACTCGAGCAAGGATTAGTCTGAATGTGAATAACTTAAAAGTATTTTATCATAATTAACACCCTTGTAAGTTATCTGGTAGATTCAAAAAAACATATATAAAATTGACGACTAGGGTGGACTAAGAACTTTTTCGCTTTTGTGGGTTAATAGATATCACGCGGACTTCATGGATGACGAAAAGTCCTAGAAGACGCTTTGTTCGTACCGGAGGGGCACATGACTGAGGTTCAGGAGTCGCATTCCACGTGGGTCA
>JANTPM010000007.1:29611637-29625418 GCA_025434745.1 Erythroxylum divaricatum
TGATTTGTGAATGCATGAGTTGGGTGAACCATCGATGATGGTTTCTCACTGAGTTCGCAAACTCACCCAACATTGCATTTATTTTTCAGGAAATGAAGAGTACCCCGTTGGGCACACGGGAGTACGTCTACTGCTAGCAAGACAGAGTTCGGGTCGGGATCAGTGTCGTCACATCTGCATTAGTGTAGTGTCTTTTTGTTTAGTGGGCCCTAATTTGGTTGCGGATTAATGTAAAATTGTATTGTGTTTTAGTGATTACTGAAATGTGTTCAGAATGGCATTGGAACCCAGTTGGGTCATGCCTTTCTGCTTATGCACTGATTGAGCACTATTGAGTGCCTTTTGTGACTGAAATCGTATTTGATTGAAAATGTTTTCGTAACAAATTGGGCCTAAAGTGTTTATCGATTTCCGCTTGTTTAACCGCTTTGAAAAAGAAAAGTGTCACAATGAGTTTTAAAAAGGTAATGACTGCTCTAGCATGCCACCCTCGCGGGTCACGGGCTCGGATATCACCATCGATATCGGGTTCGGGTCTTGGCGGGAATGGGATGCTACATATTCAGTGTTTGGGATTTCATGATAATCGCTCAGAAAAGAAATTAAGATATTCTAAAGCCATTTTTAAGTGAATTTTCATGCAACGAACTTGTCATAAAGGAGATACATAAGGCTCTCGTGTCTCAGGTGGTAGGTTCAGTGTCTAGTGACACACGATAGTCGTTCTAATGAGATTTTTCCTTTACAAAAGTCTCAAATGAAGTTTCCAGAGAATATCTTTAGCACGAGTGTGTGACAATGAGACTGCGCATTCAGATTTTTGCATTTATTGATGTTACATTGTCACATCCCACATGCCTATAAAGAATATGAGGATAACACAAAGATATATCCCTTGTGTTTGTGGACTTTTTGAGGGTTGATGAGGATATAGTCACCACAGTGGCCTTTCGAGTCAGTATTTTGAATTGTTCTACTTACACCTTAAGGGATGTCTTTGGTATCATGTTTGGTTATTCTACCCACAAATGTTAGATTTATATGAGATTTTAAGATGTGCATAAAGACATTGAATAGAGGAAAGTTGTTGCTTGAATGATCTATTCACCCACAGGTGGTAGTGTTATGAGAGTTGATGATTTTTTCTATAATTGCTTTTATTTGGAGGTCTAGTTGCATATATTAAGTATTCAGCCCACAGGTGTTTCATAATATGTGTGACCAGATTTTCAGTAAAGATACTATTTAATAACTTTGAGGATCATTATTGTCCTACATTTGTGTTGATTTAAACATTATCATTTTGAAGTCACCTTTTTAATCAACAAAATCAGCGTTACCATTAAAACCATGACTGATTTCAATATAAAAAAAAGTAGACAGAGGATATATTGAATGCTATGGAGATAGTTGAAGTTGATATGGCCATATGGATGGATAGGTCATCTCTACCTACATCCATAAGCTTAAGAGCTTATAAAGCAACCTATAAAACTTGGGATTGGTCTAACAGATTATATCTGATGACCATTAAAAGATCCATACCTAACCATTTGCTACATGGACTTCCGGATATAAACATCATGAAGGAGTTTCTTAATAATGTCTCTCAGAGGTACACATTCTCACCTAATGTTGAGACAAGTGTCTTGATGAAATAATTATTCTCCATAAGATATATAGGAGAAGGGGGAGTAATGGAGTACATATCGAGAATGATTCAACTTCGTAGTAGATTAACGATGTTGAATCTTCCTCTTCCTGATGTCTTCATAATTCACCAGACTCTGAACACACTCCCTACAGAGTTTAATAATCTGGTGATGACATATTATTCACTGGATGAGGAATGGGACTTCAATGCTTTGATAGCCCATTACATTGCAGAGGAGGAGAAACTCAAGTTTGCTACTCCTATAACCCTCGAAGCAATTAAAGGGAAGACAAAGATGATGTCCGCTAAGATCAAAGGTAGAAAGTTAAAATCTTCTCCACATTTTGATGTTTGTCAATCCAATGCTGGTAAAGGTCCTAGGGACATAAAGAAACTAGTAGTATAAGGTTTAAAAGGAAAGACTAAGATCATCAAGTAACTCATTAGCTTATTAATTTATGAATCTAATTTGTGATAGTTGCATTAAGTATTTGGTGGCTATATAATAAAACATCTTATCAAGGTGCTTCCACAATGCAGTGGTTCATATCTAGGATAGTGGTTCATATCTAGGATAAATCTAAATTAGAGGAAAGGAGGAACTAATGGTTGATAACAGTAAAGAAGTAGAAGTAATATTTATGGGGAATGTATGTATCCGAATCTTATAGTAATGTTCATTTTGGTTTTACACGACATATTTTATTTGTGATCTTTTGATCAATTTTGGACACAGAGGGTTAATGTTTTGTATTTAATGCTTATGTTGTACAATTTTTGTTTAATGCAAAACATAATGGTACAACTTTCTTGTCATATGGTTTGTATAGAATGTGTCTTACCCTGAATTAGATAAATCCTTCTTCGTATTTTGCTAGACAATTCATGAAATGAAGGACCTGGATGAATAAGAAATCATCCATGGTGTGGCATAAAAGTTTAAGCCACATTTCTAGAGCTAGGGTTAAGAGATTGATCAAGGAAAGCATTTCTCAATTCTATATTATTATGATTTGGGAACATATGTTGATTGTTGCAGGGGTAAGTTGACTAATAAAGATATTGAGGTCAACTCATGCTTTTGATGTCACATCCCATATTCAGGACTAGACCCCAGAATAGTGAATTGAGGTACTGTGAGAAATTAAAAGTGCATTTCATGCTCATGCATTATTGTATATTCACACACATATGAATATTTATTTTGATATATTAAAATAATTGTACATGCATTCATTGACATTTTTCAGGTAATTGTTATATGCAATTAAAATTTGAATTGTGAATTATTTGTGTTGTAAATTTTATTTGGAGACTATTAGTATTAGTGAATTTTAGAGAATTTCTAAAATTTTGGGATATTTTGGACCAATTATAGTGTGATATGTGGCAGTTTTATATGAGTGACAAATGGCTCACATGTAGTGAGCCATATGTCACTAGGATAATAATACACGTACGTACGTGTGTTAGAAAGCCAAAAAAACTAGATCACTGTAACTCTTATTGTTCTTCGAATTGGCTTTGGTCTTCACCAAAAGTATTCATCACCAAGCTCTCCCTTGTTTCATTCATCACAGAAACACTGTTTTGGTTCTTACATAAATATTATCCTTTCTATCTAGCTAGTGTTTGTTTCTGCTTCATCGTGTTGTTTCTTCCAACCACCGAAACCCTGTTTGTCAGTTTCACTGCTAGAATTTAGTTACGGGCTCAAGTAAGTTATGTCTTGAGCTTTACTGAGTTTTGTAAATGATTTTGATGATGGGTTAGTGTTAGAAATGAATACATGCATGAGAATGATTAAGCATTAGAGTTTTAGTGAATGCATGTGCTAATGATTTAGATGAAGAATTGAATTTGTGATGTGGTAAAAGCATTAAAATGGAAAGTATAAGGTCATGAAAGGGAATCTAAATCTGTATAGTGCAGAAAAATTTGGAAGTACAAAGAAATTTAAAAAAACCATAGAGAGAAAGTGTATGTGTGGTTTCGATTTTTTGGTATTTATGTTTAACTTCTGGATTTTTTTTGAATTGTTATGTTGAGATGGAAGTTTGTGAAGTTGTTAACTTTAGAAAGATGTGAAAAATAGGTTATAGGTTCTATTGAGAATTGTTACTATTCATGAAAACAAAAATTGCAGTAGAGAGAGGAAGAAGAAGGTGATGGATTGCATGTATGATGTTAGTGTTTGAAATGTAAATATGAACTAGAGTAGTTTTATTGCACAGCTTGAGTCTTTTGGCTATAACTTTTTTATCCGACCTTTAAATGACCTGGCTATTGATTTTTTATTTAGATTAAACTTGAGACATATTTCTACAACTTTCTTGCAGAAGTTGAATTTTAATTTTGTCTCTAAAACTTTCAAAATTGTCATGAAATTGAGTCTTGGTTTAGGCTGTAGCACTACTAGGAACAGAAATCATGCCATGTTCTTATTGAATAAACTATAATGAAGTAGGTCGGATTATACTAAGGTGTCTTCACCAAAGTTGTAGCTTATTCTCTTAGCATTAAATCGGTATAAATTTTGTAATTTTTGGATATTATGATTGAGATATATGAGATGTAAAACTTGAATATATGATCATGCATTAGCCAAAATTTCAAATGTACATAGTATGTCGTATTTTGAGCATAACTCACAGAATAATAAACCAAATTGTCTGATTTTAGTGTCATTAGAAAATTAACACACATAGGAACAATTGCCTAGAAGAAAGTATTATAGAAATACATCATTTCCTTGCTCTTATTGATTATGAAAAGTTGAGCCAAATGGAAGTTTTCAGCAAAAGTTGGAATAGTGAATGAGTGTGTGAATAGTGAATGAGTGTGTGTGAATGTTGGCACTATTGGAGTACATCAATTTGTTACAAAAATATACCCGAGAATTTTTTATTGCACATGCATGATACATGATACATTTATACATGTGTTTACTCAATTACATAAGTAGTACAGTAATATGAAATTGTGTTAATGTATATAGGAGAGCAAGTAGGACGACCACATCTTGATATTGTCGGAAAGTCAAGGCAATAAGCTTAAGGGAGCAATTGTGGGTAATCTAATATGGTCTTACCTTGATTTATTTTGTTTATTGCTAAATTGAATTTGATATTGATGAATGTGTACTGAATTCCGAACAATAATTGTCCGAGGTGTTCGATGCATGTGAATATCATTAAAAGTGCTACTTGTATGTGAATGAAAATGACTAATTGAATTTGATATGTACTAATTGTGTTCTAAATTCTAGACATGAATTGTCCGAGGAGTTTTAATGCATGTGAATATCATTGGAAGTGTTACTTGTATGTGAATGGGACTGCCTAAATGATTCTAAACTAAAAGCGACTGAATGTTACGACTGACTGTATTAACTGAGATAATGTGAATGAAAGTAATTGATTATAATGAATGAATTGTGCCATGCATTCTATTTCAATACATGTAATATAAAGGCAGTTATGACTAGTTTTGCCATTGACTGAGACTACTACTGAAAAGAGCTTAAAGCTTAAACATATGTGGTTAGAGCCTAAGGCTCACTGTGATCAATGAGCCTGGTGAAACGGGATACTGAAAAAACACACAATCACGACAATATAAAAACGAATGTAAGTCTTATACATATATCATTCACATATGATTTGAATTCATTGAATGATTTATAAAGTTGTAAGAATGTTATATGTTGAAATATATGGTATTAAACCAATGATTTTGTTTTATTCAAATGTAATGAAGTGATAATATGATTAAATTGTTTGAAATACAAGTTGTTTGTGACAGAACTTGATGCTAATCAAGTTGATATGAACTATGTGACAATATGTTTATGATTGATTGTGTTTTATAACATGAGTAAACCATCGAGAATGGTTACTCTACTGAGTGAGCAAAACTCGTCTTGCACCATTGACAATTTCAGGTTCGAGAGTGAGACGACCTAGCTTCTAAGACTCCATAGAGGCAAATTTTGTGCAACTTTGACGATCAGTTATTGCTCAAAGGTCGGTTCGTTAGGAATCGAAGACATAGTCTCTTATTGTCTTTTATGCATTCCTCATGTTTGTAGCTTACTATGTAGATTGAGTCGTTTATGCTCATAAGATGATGTTTTATATATATGGACGATGTTGAACTTAAAGTTATAATGTACATTATAGTTTGATATAAAATGAGGAAAATTTGGATTTTAGCAAATGTGTGATTTGTGATTTTAATTACGATGTCATATGATATAATGAAAGTTAGATAGTTAACGTGTCATTTTTTTCAGGCATGTGCACGTGTAACCGAATGGCAAACGTGCCTGTGTCAGATGGGAGTGGGGTGTTACATTTGACTTGTTGAGTCTGATACATAAAGATATTGGTAAACCTTATACAATTGCATTGTGCAATTCTAAATGTATTCTAACATTTGTTGATGATTATTCCCTTTACAATTATATGTTCTTGCTTAAAAAACTAAAGGTTAATAACCAATTGGAAAAATTCATTAAGATAGTCAGATTTGACTGTGGGGGTGCATATCATGACAAGCATGGTGTTTCAGGACTTTAAAAGGTCCGTTTGCCAAATATTTGGAATCAGTTAGAATAGTGACTTAATCCACTATGCCAAATAGTTCTAAGCAAAATGTTGTGTTACCGAAAGACTATTCTACCTGATTATCTAGAAGTTTGGAAACTCAGCTTTGCACAAGTTTGTATATGGGGTTACCCTACTGAGGTAGTATAATCCCTATAAGGATAAATTGCATGCTTGTTGTGCTCATTGCTATTTAGTAAGATATCCTGACCACTTTAAATCTACAGTTTTTATTGTAGAGAAGGAGGGACTAGAATAGTGGAATCACAAAAAAACTAAGTTTTTCGAATACGATGTCTATGATGATGGTGGGCCTTTTGACCCTTCGAATGATAGTAGGGAGGATACTACAGTTATCATGTATTCGCTACTTATACAGTTAGATCTAGTGGATCTAGGTCTTTGTATCATGCCTATATAGGAACAAGAACCCATAGCTGTACACACTGAGGTTCCTAGGAGTACAAGATCTAATACAGTTAAGTAAATCCACTAGAGTGATATGAACTACTATCCAATCTAAGTTTATACTCTATCAGGTAAACATGACTATGTTATTAGATATGTTATAGATCCAGTTACTTTTGCAAAAGTTATTTTTGGACCCAATTCAGATTTGCAGTGGTATTCAATAACTGATGAAATGCAAGCCATGAAGCATAGTAAAGTCTGAAAGCTAGTTGATTTACATCAAAACTACAAACCTATCAGTTGTAAATGAATTTTTAAGACCTAAAGGATTTCAGGATAAAGTTCAACCGTTCATAGGCTCACTCAGTTGCATAATGGTTCACTCATAGAGAAAAAGATTGTCATTAAGTTATCTTTTCTTTCGTATCCTCGTATGACATATTTTGATTGATTAAGGCAATTATAGCTCATGATGATATAGAGTTACACGAAATGGTTGTCAAAATTGCTTTCCTGAGTAAAGACCTTTATGAAGTGGTCTATATGGTACAACTTGAAGGATTTCAGGATTCAAATAGAACTAACATGGTTTGCACATTAAGCAGATCAATATATAGTTTATATCAAACCTCTAAAAAGTGATACCTTACATTTTATAAGGTTTGGCCTCTTTTGGCTTCATGGAAAATAAAATTAAAAAGATGCTCGTACTATGAGGTTAGGGGGAGCAAAGTTATCTTCCTATTACTACATATGGATGATATATTGCTCACGTCGAATTACTTGACCATGTTGTATGAGGTTAAGCAACTTTTGATTAAGAACTTTGACATGAAGGAGCTTGATGCAGCATCCTCTGTCCTAAGTATTCAGATTCACTGAGACAGATCTCAACAACCATCAGACCTCTCATAGAATGTATACATTGAGTATGTATTACAAAGGTTTAATACGGTTAACAATAAACCTGTCGTAGCACCTATCTCTCATAGTGAGAGATAATCTTTATCACAGTATCCAAAGAATAAAGTAAAGAGAAAGGTTATGAGGAATGTTCTATATTCTAGTACGATCGATGGCCTGATGATGCTCGACTATGTACTAAGTAGGACATTGCATTCACCATTTGATTGTTTGGTTAATATCTGGTTAATCTAGGTGTAGACTATTGGAATGCAGTTTAGCGAGTGTTGAGATACTTAAAGGAACTAAGGATTATATGTTGACATATAGAAAAGTCAATAGACTAAACCTCGTAGAGAATTCAGATTTAGATTTTAACTATGTGTCCAAATGATCGAAAGTCCATTTAAGGTTATAGTTTTAAGTTTGCAATGGTACAATATCGTGGAAGTGTGTCAAGTAGATACGGGTAACTTCCTCGACTATGCATGCAGAGTGCATACTATGAGGTTGCTTCACAGACGGTTTAGCTCAGAACTTGATTTCTGAGTTATTAGTGGTTGATTCAGTGGCTAAACTCATTTAGTTGTACTATAGTAATCTTCTTGTTGTGTTGTTTAATAACAACAAAGGATGCCACAGTATCTTAGCATTTAAAAGTCAATTATTTGGTCATAAAGGTATTGATACAAAAAGGTGACATTAAGGTTTGGAGCATTTAAAGACTGATGAAAGGTTATTTGATCCTTTAACTAAAAGACTTCCCCCACTTGTGTTTGTGACACAAGTATACAGTATGGGTATTTTGATGTCCTTAGACACTGCTAGTTAGGAGATCGCTATGTTTGCTCTATGTACATTTGTACATTTTAATTATGCTATGATAGTATAATGATTCATCAATAAAAAGATCATCATTTATCTTCAGTAATACATGTTATCGTATATTGTCATAATACATATAAAATTTTTAAGATTTGTGTCGATCTTAAGCATTTAAAGGTCATTGGGCATATATACAGATTGACCTTGTATGTATGTCATTTAGACGCATACAATTTTAAATTGATATCCATGAAGTTTGGCATGACATAGGGGGTATAAGTTTTTAATCCCATAAAGGTTCTCTAATGCAATTTACCATTCAATTGGAGAACATAAAGGTTTTCTCTAATGTTGTTTAGCATTCAATGAAAGAAAACAATTTTTTTCTATTGTTGTTTAGCATTCGGTGAGAGAAAATATGATTTCTCTAATGCAATATAGCATATGTGGTTTAGCATAAAGTTGGAGAAATCGAGACCTACAAACGAAGATGATATAATTTATATTATAAAGGTATCATCCTAGTTTGTTACACTCCATTTTCTCATTCATATTAGTGAGATATTAGGTATAAGTGATTGTATTGGATCTGTGTCACACATGTCATATGCATTTGATACTTTTGAGTATCGAAAGCCTTTTAGGATGAAATGATAGACTTTCGTTATCTTTGGATCAAATATTTTGTTTTTAAACTTAGTCGACTAATTCAGTTGCAGGGCTTAATCGAGTTTTTAAACTATTTTTAAACTAGAGTCAAAACTACAATTAATAATTGTCCAAGGGGGAGAATATTGGACAATTTTGTCCTTTCCCATAAAGTTGGACAACTATTAATTGCATTTTTCAGTTTTTTAATAACTTATCGGGTAAAATTACGTAATTTCATCCAAATAAAGATAATAAAGCAGCTCAATAAATGATCTAAATCAATAGGTCAAAGTTCAGATGGAAAATGAATCCCGATTGTGTGGACCGGACCCATATCGACCTTGTGATGAGGTAGTTCAGTATGGAAGCTATATATAAAGGTTAAGGTCTCCTGCAGTTGCTCAAATAATCAATCGTAAGTATAAGGATTCTCTAACCCATTAAGAGAGCTTACGTTTTGAGAAAACTATAGAAAGACCTTACCTGTGTCCTGGAGAAAAGTTTCTATAAAGACGGCAATAGATTCACTATCGTTTCAGCTTCAGGAAGCTTGTTTAAAGTTACAGAGACTTAAATTAGGCATTTCCACATTTCTTTGTTTCTTGCCCTTTTACGTTCGATCTAAGATACGTAACTAAGGTACCGTTACATATTACAGTTGATTCATGAAGTCATAAAGGTGGAGGAGGAGTTCGAGAGGTCCAAGAAGTTGCCAAAGGTTGAGAAATGAGAAAATGCAGAGTTTTGGATCGTTTTGGGGATTATAAAGGAAGGTTGATTGTGGACCCCAACAGATATCGTCAAATGAAGGAACGATTAGTCGGTGTATCAGAGGAGACAAAAATTGGCATTAAAAGGTTGTACCAGATGAAGGCTACTGGTACTCTCCTATTTCCTAACATTAATGGAACGATTTAGTCATTAAGAGCAAGGTAAACCTTCCTTCTTATATTTTATATCTGGGAAAATTTTGTAGATGAAAACTGATTCTTTCCATGACAATGTAGTTCGGTAACTTATATGGGTGTCACCATTCCCTCCCTAATGGTTTGATGAGCGCCATTAATGTAACGATTGTTGGGAAGATTGCAGTTGTTTGTGGATATGGAGATGTTGGTAAATGATGTGTTATTGCTTTCAAGTTTGCTGGTGCTCATGTTGTTGTCACAGAAATCGATCCAATTTGTGCCCTTCAAGCTCTCATGTAGGGCATTCCCGTGCTAACCTTGGAAGATGTGGTTGCTGAGGCTGACTTTTTGGTGACCAAAATTGGCAACAAGGATAAAATCATGGTGCATCACATGAAGGAGATGAAGAACAACGCAATTGTTTGTGGCATTGGTCATTTCGATAATGAGATTGATATGCTAGGTTTGGAATCTTACCCTGGGATTAAGCGAATTATGATCAAGGCTCAGATCGATCGCTTGGTCTTCCCTGAGACCAGTCATGGCATCACTGTTCTTGCTGAGGGGTGGCTAATGAACTTGGGTTGTGCTACTAGACATCCCAGCTTTGTTATGTCATGCTCATTAACAAACCAGGTGATTGCTCAGCTTGAGCTATGGAGTGAGTAAGGCATAGGGAAGTATGATAAGAAGGTGTATGATAAGATTTGAGAGAAGGGGCTTCAAAATGTTTTGCTTTCTGCATCTTTTATTTCGTAACTCAGCTTCCAGCCTCTTTGACAGGGAAAGAAATGTGGGATTGAACTAATTTTTTTTAATTATGTTTAGTCATTATTTTCATTTAAATTAATCAAGATTTTGGTCAGTTAGTTCGAACTTTTTGTTTAATTTACTTGGAACATGATATTTAGTTTTGAATAGCTCCTCAAATTTGTGGAGTTAATTAATTATTTCAAGAATTTGGTTAACATACATAAGTATATGATTGCTTAAACAGTAGCATAAATTTAAAAAAGAATTCCAAACTTTGTTTAATTTTTTAATTATAATCTGAACTTTAAAAAATGATAATTAAATACTCAAACTTTCAATTTTTTCAATTTTAATATAACGTTAATATCTCCATTATACATGTCAAACCTAATTAAACTAACTAATTAAATTTAACTAAACTACGCCTATTTTAGGATTTTTGGAGCACATGGTAACTACATCAACAAAATTAACAGAGAGATTAATGTCTGGTTAGAATTGAAAAATTAGAAGTTTGAATATTTAATTGCCAATTTTTAAAGTTTGGACTATAAATTACCAATTTGAGACTTTTTTTAATTAAGGGTTAATTACAAAACAAATCTCAAATTTTGGTTTATAGCTCGAATTTCAAAAAGTAACAATTAAATGTTTAAACTTTCAATTTTTTCAATTCTAGCCTGACGTTAATGTTTTTATTAAGTTTGATGATGTAATTTGTCACTTGTTCTAGACACCTAATTAATAATACACTTTAGCTAAAATTAACACAATTAATGAAGATTAATGAAATAACATCGATTAATCACATAATTAAAACGACGTTGTTGTTAAAAAAAATGACGTAGTTTAATCTCTAAATTAGTTTATGCAACTCCGATACTCTTATTCAGTTTGTTTTTCCAACACCTTCACTCTTCATTTTCTGGTGCGCTACGATGCGAGACTAGCTTGAGATATCAGTAGAACAAACTGAAAACGAAGGGTTAAGGGCGTTAGGAGAATAAACAGAAAAGGAAGGATGAGGTAGTCGGGAGCAAGATTATGAATTTCGTTCCATACCGACTGATTTTTATTGTACTGGTCTGAGATCGGTACGGTACATACCGGTCGGTATAAAATGAAATTCATAATCTTGCTCCCAGGTACGAAATAAGGGTGTTAATATACTGGGTATAAATACCAGTCCATTTCGTTTGGTACCGACCGATATCTATAATATCAACCATATATCGACCAGTACTAAAAATTTTGAAAAATATAGATATTTATTAGCAAGATTTTCAAAATTTAAAAAAATTACTTTGCCACCTCTCTCTTCCCCTCCCCCTTCTTTTTTCAAAGTTTTTATAATTAATTATTTAGTTAAATTTTTATTGTGATTTTTTTTATTTTTTAATTTTAAAATAAAATAAATATTTTATTACTAATAATAATTATACATTTAATTAACTTTAAAATAAATTATTTTATTTAAATTTATTTTAATTTTTTATATAATATTTATTAATAAAGTATTAATAAAAATATTTTATTTTTAAAAATAAATAATTTAAAAATTATTATTTGTAAACTAATATTTATTATATATATTTTTAATTATTAAATAAAATCTTATTTGAAATTTATATATTTAAAAATATTTTTAAATTTAATTATATTTATTAATAATTATTAAATTAATTTTATCAGTTAAATTAAGATATTTATAATTTTAGTAATAATTAATTTTAATTAGTTAAATAATATATTTAATTGATAGGAAATTAAATATTTTTTCATGTTTCAATTCTACTTGGTTGTTTCCTTGCCACAAACTATTGCTGTAAATTGTAATAATTTGAGAGTTAAGGATATTTATTGTTTTTTTATTTGATGTTTTGATATAATTAGTATTTATTATATAATAAAAATTAAAATTGTAATATTTCAAATACTTTATATTGTTTTTAATTTTATATTTGTATAATGATGATTATCTTTTTTCATAAAAATTGTAATTATTGAAATGTCTAAAAATTATTGTTATTTCATATTAATTATAATTATAATTTATTATTATGATTTGTAGAGACATGGTTAAAAATATACAGTACAACTGTACAATATGTCAATTGACTATTTTGCAATTTTAAAAAAAATCAGACATTATTTATAAATTTAAAAAATTACTCGTAAAGTACTGTACAAAAACTCAAATTTAATACTAAATCTAATACAATATTCGCAACATTGGTCAAGAGTTAAGAGAACAAACTTAAAACAAAGGAAACAAACTGAAAATGAAACGAATGGTGAGAGTTTAAGGAGATCAAATTGAAAAATGAAGGGTTAGCGTATTGGGACTGCCTAAACTAGTTTAGGAATTAAACTACACCATTTCTTAACAACAATGTCCCTTTAGTTATGTGATTACATGATGTTGTTTCAATAATATTTATTAGTTGTGTTAATTTTGAATGATGTGTATTATTAATTAGGACCAAACTTAGCAAAGACATTTACATCATATTAGAATTAAAAAATTACAGATTTGAGTAATAAGGTTATTTATAACTTTTAATATTTTAGCTATAATTACATAATTAAATAAGGTTTGAGATTTTGTTAATTGAACCTTTAATTAACCTTAAACAATAATAATAAATCACGAAATGTTAAGTATTGGGTCTTGGGCCCAAAGGAAAGGTGATGCCCCGGCCACGGTAATAAACTATCCACGACCAGTCGTCCACCCGTTACACTTTTCTTAAGGTTCATTTGGGGTTTAAACTTTAACGTCCCCCTTGGGGTAACCGAAACGAGAAAACCAAACCAGAGGCTTTAGAACCGAAGACAGTGTAGTAAATGGTTATGGAGAAACCCAAGGACGATTCAGTCGTTAGGCTTGTTTGCGCTAATTTGAGAAACGAATCGGGTCTCCAATGGCTAATCGGCTCTCCCTTTTTCCCTCCTCTCACTGTCGTCTCCGTCCTTAGATCCATCCACACTCTCGAGAACTCTTCATCTCTTGACTACCACAAAGAATCAGGTCTTCTTTTCTTTCTGTTTTTTATTCTCATTTAATTC
>JANTPM010000007.1:29633409-29643471 GCA_025434745.1 Erythroxylum divaricatum
ACTAAAGCAATCACATAACTGGTGACATAGTTCCTGAATGGGTACATGCTAAAGCAGAGGAAGCATTAAGCATAATCACTGAACTAGAAATAAAGAACAATGAACCTAAAGCCAAATCAAAGAGCCACTCAATGCACAATCTTTCATAACTATGATAAAGACAAAATGATAATAGAAGTGGAAGCAACATGGGCACAACTGGATATCATTAACTATAATAAAAATATGCCATACACATGAAAATAGATGACAAGCAGAACCAGCCCCACCAAAAAAAAAAATGTACAGAATCAAAAGGAGGTGAGAGAGAAAGATACATACAGTAGGACCGTGAACGGGATCTGAGGCAATGAATTCATCAACATCGGAGGACGACCATGAAGGAAGAGGAGCATCGCGATTGACGAACTTTGTGTAGTTTTCAAGAAATGAAAATCTATCCTTCCAAAACTCCTTGTAACCTTCCCAGTGCTTCCTCAAGAATGAGTCCGAACTTTCTCCCATCTTTTTAGTTTATTACAAGACGGATATAAACAGAAAATTTAAAAAGATAAAAGGTCTCCAAATAAATCGATTCCAAAAAGCACAAAAGCATTTAAACATGTGTCACATACAGCTGGAAGCAAGCAATAATGCCATGGAAAAGGAATTAGGAGACTGTATTTCCTTTTCTCAAGCTCTGTGGTGGATTCAACAGATTGATATAATTTTAGATTGCCTAGACCCACTATCTATGACCAATATCAAGCAACATCAAGTAAGTAATTTCAATATTTAAAGCATCTAACACACATTCACATAAACTACTATTTCCTACTTTTATAGTTTTGTAACAAATACTAACACTTTGTGAAGCTCAAGTTAGGGATGGCAACGGCCTGGGCTTGCTGTAAGTGTTCTCTATGAGTATACATTATGTGGTTTCTCTGATGAAGAAACTTTTCATTGAATCCACTAGTGATTATCCACTGACTTCCAACCCATGTTGAGGTGGTGGGTAGCCTTAAAGGGCTTGAAAAGGAGTCATTTTAAGGGAGGTATGGTAGTTGCAGTTATACCACCATTCAGTCAGGCTCAGCCACCTGTGCCACTACTTTGGCTTGCAAAAGGTCATGCAACGTTGGTAATTCTCAAGATACCTAGTTACTCTCTCTATCTACCCATCAATCTCCGGGTAATAAGAGGTGCTCATCTCAAAGGTGCTACCCAGGAGAGTGAATAGGGACTCTCAAAAACAACTCAAAAAGATTTTGTCCCCATCAGACACAAAATGCTAATGATAAAGGGCATATATCTACTGTCCAATGACCATAGTTTTACAGCCACCGCAGATAGGATATTGAAAAAACTTGATTCCCTAAAATAGGGTGTTATTGGAAAACTATGGATGCCCATTAAATCAGGAGATGCTAAATTAACGGATTAGCATTTACCAAACAACCTAACACTATGTGATTTGATAGTCTTTGAACAGTTAACGAAACGTAGTCAGAATCAGTATATATCAAAGACAAAAATTAATTTATGACTCATGTAAGAGAATCACAACTAAAAGAAGGAAAGAAAGCATTTCCGCCCGTGATTTCTGCTCAACTTAGAAATTTCTTGGGTGTTGTAAATTGAAACCCAGTTAAGATTGCGAAGACATGTAGGGGATGGACTCCAACTTATAACCGAGTAATAGAGAGAAGATGTGCTGGTTTCCTACAATCCACGATAGCTTGGGTTAAAGAAGAAAGGAAGATTTCTACATCCCTCTTCTTCAATTTCTCAGATACCGAACATAATATTGCGAAGAAACGAAAAGGGTTAGAAAATCAAAATCCTGTGTACTAAGATTGAGATCACGTCAAACCAACCAATACTGAACCAAAAAGTCTTCGATTCATATACATGAAAACCTTATGGAATTGGTAGAACAGAGAATCAAACCTGTCAAAAGAAGAGCTCAGAGAACGTCGTTGCAGAGTCAGTGCGTAAATCTAAACATTTACGTTCAGTTTCGCTTTTCTAATTTCTAAAGAGGTGTTTGTATGCATTGTTTTGTAGCAATGAAAATGGGAAACATCATATTGGGTGAGCCCAAAAAGTTAAAAGATAACTGTATCACAATCATAGGCCTTTTTAAGGCTGGCCCATCTAAAAAAACTCCTCTCTTCACTGGTCCTAAGCCGTTGTCACCCGTTGCTCCTCTTTCAAGTTTTTCAGATTCCAAAGATCCTCTTCAGGACTCTAAATTCAGGTATCTAAAATCTTGTTTTCAATTTTCTGCTTGATGAGTCGAGTATATTTCTGTCTTCATAAAGATATTCAAACATTAGCGATTAGTATTAGTCGGAAATGAGTGCACATACTCTTACAATTCGAGAATTCGGTAAAGTGAAGAAGTGGGACTTAGGTCGACTTCCTCTATTCACTACGATCTTGAGTTAAAGCTCACTCTAGCCAGATTGTAGAAAGTAGAATCACAATCGCATACATGCTTAAGTTTTAAGAGGAAAGGTGGACGTGTTTTGATATGAAGTTGGATGTCCACTTAAGCTTTACCAAATTATAGATATTTTAATCCATTGTAATTAATCTTAATCAAGTTCAAAATTTTCATTCTAAATTTTATACCACATTTTAAAATAATTATATTAAAGATCATTATTTTCAATTAATTAAATATTGCCCATAATAAAAAAATTAAAAAACATATAAATTTTAAATTATTTAGACAAAGTTATTATTAAAATGAAATGACAATATGAAACATCCCACCTACATGATTTACCCCAAATTCTGAAGTTAATAAGAAATAAATATCTGACAATCGTAATATAGAGCACTTTATAACGCTATTTTGGTAATTTTGGACACTGAAAAATAAAAAGAAGAGCACTTCACAAAAACACAGGGGTAAGCTTATGAGAATATATCTAGCAACTCAAAAATCAGAGGCTTATTAACATAGCATCATTCACTTCCTTCGTCGTGATATGACATCATGCAGGTCAATAGTAAGACAATTTTTTTACAGAAGTCATAATTTTACCCATCTACCAGTTTGCCCATGTCTGCCCATGTACAACCTTTCTCACAAAATTGAGGTAGTAAGGATAATACAATAATATATGCACCTGAAGGAGATCATTTTTGCTTTTCTTGCTGAAGCTGAGACATATGGGCCTCTTCAATACGCCGAGTGAGCAGAGAAATAACATGATGTGATGCACTTGAGGTAGCATAGTAGGATGTTACAGTGAGTTGAGCAAATCTTGGAAGCATATACCCTTCAAATTCCAAAATTTTAGGCAACAAGATTAGTTTCACTTCACCAAAAGCAAGAATCAAAGGGCACGTGACAAATTCACATTCCACCTCAACCATTCCACTACCGACAAGGTCTATTATTCCCTGGTGGGGTTGTTTCCACCATCCTAGACCGACAAAATTCAAGGATAACTTTTATGTGGAAGGCAGGAGCCATCCACCTGCTCTACCATCCGCAAACTTGTACCTTGTTATTTCAAGTACTATGCCACTGCCTAAGATGACAACTTATCAATTACCAAGCCTCTCAAGCTTATTTTTTCCTTCCTGGAAGATGAATCAATCAATCTATGACCCTGTTAACTTTTCAAATTCTCAGGATGAAGAAATCAAATGACAATCACAAGTGACAAAATCAACATTTTTTGCTACGATTTCAACAGTAGAAAAAACACTGAACATATTACCCCACCAAGACTCTCAAAACCAAGACACTAGTTTTGATATAACTTGCAAGGGATCCCCATTAGTTTTTTGTATTGCAAAAAATCATTGGCTAATAAAAAATATTACAAAGGTGATCAAGTGAAGATAACAATAACTTCTCACAAATGAAAATACAGTTCTTGAGTTAGGTCCATTCTTAAGAACTAACAAGACAAATGCAAGTTACATTGATAGCATCTCGTTGTTTGATGATGTCTTATATAATTATAAGAAGCAAGAAAAGTGTATACTATTTGCTACTCTAACCAAATAAATTTGCACAAACATAAGATAGCTTATGGTGAATTAATGATCATGGAACCTATGATTTATGCATATGATTGATATTCCAATTCCACATTACAGACTAAATGATAGAAGAATATGGTCCGTGATTTTACATTTTTAAAGGCCACTTATTCATAGCACAATCAAGATACATTTCAGAGCCTAATTATTCAAACCAAGTCAGACATGCTCTATTTTCTGGCCATCTTATAAACTCCAGAGGTGAGTCTTCATTCAGATATCGATTTTTGAAGTTCCATGCCTCACCACTACATGATTGACCTTACTCCAATACATGATTGACCTTATTCCACCAATAAAAGTCCCTGCCCTTGTTCTAAATTGAGCAAAAAAATCTTAATACAGGATTGGAACTACAAGAACCATACACACAAAAGAAATAAATTGTGAATTTATGTCAAATACTTTAAACAAACTCATTGAAATCTTCAAAACACACTGAAATGCCGCATTTCCTAATTTTTTAACAAAAAAAATTATGAGATTGCAGTTGGCATTGGCTTAAATGAAAGTCTTCAAGCTTGGTACATGCAACAAACTAAATCTAGGAATCAAGTTAAGGATATACAAAATAATATACTGATAGGATAATAGAGTCTAGAAGTACCTCCAAAAGCAGCAGTGGCACCTGAAACTGCAAGCAGTGGAGGAAGCTGCCAACAAATGTAGTACATTGCATAAAGTAAGGTTAAGAAGAAGTCTACGAATCTAAACAAGCAATAGATCTTGCGGGTCTGAAAACCCTAGAAATAAAAATTGGAAGGGCAGTAAATACTCCAACTATAAAAGGAAGCCACTTTGGTCCCTTGAGGCGATTTTGAAGTAATGGTATCCCTGAAATATAACAAGATTAGAAATTGCGCAAACAAGAAGGTATAAATTTACCAACAAAAATGATTGGAATAAAACCTGTATTGAAACCATGAATTGCACTAAGCAATCCACCAATACCCGAGCCAGCCTATTTAAAAAACCAAAAATCAAAATTCAGTTAAAATTAAAACTTGCAACAGCAACATAAAGAGTTTGCTGCCTAGGCATAGGATTTTACTAGCAGAACCATTGATAATGACCAGCCATTTACTGAATAAAATGAAATAATTTGATTAACAAACACAATTTGAGTTGTTACAAGTTGCAAAATCAATCAGATATGAACTACGATTACGTTGGTTTAAAACAACTGGGTTCTCATAAATTGCACTAAAACTGCCATAAGCTGATCAATGACTAAGTCCCCAGATTTCCAAACTCAAGAATTAATCAAAATTGCTTATTTGCTATCACTCATATTTAGAGGGTTTATCTTTCTTCTTATAAAATCAATTTCAAAAAATAGAACAATAGAAAATCAAACAGAAGAAAGAGGTAATAACTAGGACAGAAAAAGGGAGAGAGGAGTGACCACAGCAGTAGCGTCATGTAGAACAGAAGTAATAGTCCATTCTGCTTTTCCCTAAACAGAACAAAGACAAACGCAAACTCAAAATCAATACATGTGAGTGTGTATCTAAAGAAAGAATTAAAAAGAAATTGAATAGTTTACAGAATTAGGGTCGACGAGAGCAAGACAACGAGGACAACGAGGAGTGCCAAGACCAGGGTTGATGGTAGGATCGTGGTATAAATGTCCGCTACGCAGTTTCTCTTCGTATACCTCTCTTGTGCCCATATCTACCGGCGACTGTACAATCCACAATTTCGCTTGATTACTTCTATCTGTCCAACAAATTATTTCACTGTGTACAAATAACCATATTCTTGTTATTTAATTAATTTTTTTCAGATAAGTCCCTTAAATTTTTAAAATTTAAGCTACCGGCTGCTATTTGAAATACCGGGGGTACTAGTCGAAATCGTCCAGACTGGTACCAATGGTCGGTACCGAACAACAAGATTTCTTACTCGGTAAGGTACAAAAACAAAACCTTGGTCGCAATAAAGAACATTTCAGCTGTTACATCCGAAAAGAGGAAAAAACCGAATAAAGAAAAGGGCAAATATCAAGGAGTTACTTGAACTTGATTTTTCAAAAATGATTTATTATGCAAATAAAAAGTAAAAATGAGAATAATAAAGAATTAGATACTATTAGTAAGAGAATAAGACAAAAAATAACTTTCAGTGAAGAGAAAACTCGTCGGCGACTAGTTTTTGTTGTGAAATTCAGAGATAATACACTTGAAAATCGGTAAATTCTCACTATTACAGTTAAGTTTAGAAGTACGAATTCAAGGACAGATGGATTAATTTTCCTAAAAAACTTTAAACGTGGAAGTTCGGCGAAGTACTTAGTGCACAATATGTGGTTTCTCTGCTGAAGCAATTGTTCACTGAATCCACTAGTGAACTACTTAGTGCACAAGTTTTCCGCTTTGCGATAGGAAAGGATATTAAGTTTTTTCTTTATATTTTATACAAAGAGACTGTTTTATTAACCTGAACTTGTAACTTTGCAACCACAAAGAAGTTACCTTATTAGTTAATTAATTATTCAACAAAGAAAGGAAATCCCAAAACATAAGGCAATAAATTTCCGGAAATAAATGTAATAGCATGTTCATAGAGAACTAAATTCAGACATCTTAAATACTAAGAGTTGGAAGCATAAAGAGCAAATTCAACCGAACCCCCAAGAAAAATCCGAAGGCAAAGATTAAACAAGAATTGAAAATCAAGCACAAGATAAAATAAAAATTTTGGATAAACTAGAATTTTCAGACATTAACAAAAAAGATGAAACAAGAAACGTTTTCACAAGTTGATTTGATTCGAACTTTTAATCCATCCTCACCAATACTAACAGGTTGTCAACCAACATAATTCACTATATATGATAAAAAATTAATAGACAAATATACTCGAGAAAGATTATAGACGTAGAAAAGAAAAAGAAACGATCGAAGGACAAATGGTTAATCTGTTTACGACCCAGATTTAAAACAAGCATGGAAATCCGCAAATATTTGAAACGCAGCAACTATAAAATCCAAACCTGAAGATAAGAGAATGAGATAGCAAGGGTGGCGGCTCAAACGAAAGACCAGTTGCTCTAGTCGGTAGCGTAGACACCTAAGCAAGAAGGGTATCGAAAAGGGCATATAATTATACCATCTTGTCCATCACCCTGAATTAGCCTTTTTTCTCTCTGATATGGACTGCCGATGTACAGCCCATTTCGGCCGGCTTTTTTAAGGTCCGGTTCTTCAGGTCAACTGCAGCTTGTTGATAAGCCTTGTTAAACCGTACGATCCACACTCTGTCCAACGATTTATTTCAATGCGTACAAATAACCATAGTCTTGTTTTTTTTTTTTTTCAGATAAGTCCCTTAAATTATTAAAATTTAAGCTACCGGCTGCTATTTGAAATACGGGGTTACCAGTCGAAATCGTCCAGGCCGGTACCGATGGTCGGTACCAAACAACACGATTTCGTACTCGGCCGGTAAGGTACAAAAACAAAACCTTGGTCGCAATAAAGAACATATCAGCTGTCATATCCGAAAAGAGGAGGGGAAAAAAAACCCAAGAAAGAAAAGGGAAAATATTGACGAGTTACTTGAACTTGATTTCTCAAATATGATTTATTATGCAAATAGAAAGTAAAAATGAGAATAATAAAGAATTAGATATTATTAGTAAGAGAATAAGACAAGAAACAACTTTCCGTGAAGAGAAAACTGGTCGGCGACTGGTTTTTGTTGTGAAATTCAGAGGTAATACACTTGAAAATCGGTAAATTCTCGCTATTACACTTAAGTTTAGAAGAACGAATTCAAAGACGGATGAATTAATTTTCCTAAAAAAAACTTTAAACGTCTAAGTTTGGCGAAGTACCGTAATGTTTCAAGCGATACGAGCTGAAACTCAACTCGCTCAAAAAAACTAGAAACATCAAAGAACGGTTATCAAGTTCTTGAATCATTCGTTAAACAAGCAACAGAACCAGACTGAAGCAAGAGAATAGCTAAAAATTGAGGAATCAAGAACAAGAAGAGAGAATCAGAGAGCGAAAGCGTACCTTGGGTGAAGATCCGAGTGCGGAGAAAACAGACCTGCAGGTATGTTGATCGCAAAGACACAAGCACTCCAAAGAGAGCAGATCCTCACTGAAGCTTCGATGACTTCATGGCAGTGACGGGCTTACGGCGGGCAGTGAATGGTGATAAGTTTGAAGAAGGGCAAGCCGTCAGAGGAGAGTGCTTTCGAGGGTGAGATTAGGGGCTGAGAGCACTTTACAAGGCTATTTTGGTGATTCGGACCCGAAAAAGGAAAAGCCCTAAATCTGTCGCAGGATGGAGACAAGAGACAGGCAACGGCCTGTACACTTAATGCCATGTGGATTCCCAACCGATAATATACCCAAACAACCCTTCGCGGCTGACGTGTACTTGTAACCGCAGCCTCCCTATAAATACCCTGCACCTCCTCGCTTCTTCTACTCTCTTCTTCGTCCACATCCAGTTTTTCTCTCTCTATTTGTATGTTCATAATCTTTTTATCGTTAACCCGACCCGGAGCTTCGAGTCTTTTGACCTAGGGTTTTGCTTGTCGTGTCGGTTCGGATCTCCAGAGTCCGATTGGAGATCCGATAGCTGCTGTCCCTGTCTTGGCTCGAGATCCGGGCCAAGCACAGAAGTTTTCGAATTCAATCCTTTCCTCTATCTGGCTCTCCTCTCAGGTTTCATCTTATGTATGGAATTTTCTTTTCTCTTATTCTTGAATGTATTGGCGATATGTTTGGTTGCGCTGATAGGAGGAAAATGAGATGAAGATAAATTTTTTGAATGTGGTTCATCTTTTAACTTTTTATGATTTTAGAAAAATTGGAACTGTTTAATGACTAGTTGTTAACTATTTATAACTTTTTAATTAAACCTGTGTTTTTTTTAACTTCAAGTGATTTGTTTGATTGGTCTGTCCCTGAAGCGTTCTGGTTTTTTGCTGAGGAACTATATGTTGAGAGCAGAACTGAAGCTTGTGACGTCTTTATAATGACTAATTAACTCAGTTGACTCCTCTTTTGTGATTTAGATTTAGGCAGTAACCTTGGCAAAGTGTAAATGGCGTCGAGTGAGGGATTTCTGACGGATGAACAGAGGGAAATGTTGAAAGTAGCAAGCCTGAATGTCGAGAACTTGTCGTCTTCCCCAAAGATTTTGTCATCATCCCCTAAATCCCCATCGGCCTTACTTTCTGAGCATCACATAAAAGTTCCTGCTTCTGGAAGGGCACCTAATGCAGGGATTGCAGTCAGGCATGTGCGAAGGTCACACTCTGGGAAGTATGTACGTGTTAAAAAGGGTGAGTCTGTTTGGCTGTATGCCTACCATGATTTTGTAGAGGTTGTCGTTGATGGTTGGGACTTACTCGAGTTCTTATGATGCTGTAGCTAGTCTGTTTCTTGCTATTATTAGCATATTTTAGTTAACGTTATCCCTTCCATCATAATACTGTGGTGTGGTAGATAAGCTCTTGTTGATTTTGGTTTTGTCTGATTGGTTTCGGTTTGATGTTTTAGAGCTGGTAATGAGTTTTGGCCGCTGTACTTGTGTTTGCACCGAGTGCAGTAATGACTTGCAAAGTTCCTTTCCTCCTTTGTATGTTACATCTTTTGTTATAGTTGCCTTAATAGGTATCAATTGCTGCATGGCACTATTAAAAGCAATCATTCAAAAATTTCCCATCCTCTGTGGATTCGATTTGTTACGTGTCTGGCTAGTTACGTATACTTTTCTTTGTCCCTTGTGGATAGCTCATTGCCAATTGCCTATGTTTTCTTTTTCTTTTGCGCACTTTGCATCATATATACAAGGTTTTTGATAATGCATGTGAAAAATGATATCCATTTTCTTCATGTTAATTAATTTTCATATTAATTGATGTTTAGATGGCGGTGGGGGTAAGGGCACGTGGGGGAAACTACTGGACACTGATGGTGATTCACAAATTGACCGGAATGATCCTAATTACGACAGTGGAGAGGTAATTGCAGCTTTTTACTGTTTTCA
>JANTPM010000007.1:29659510-29686164 GCA_025434745.1 Erythroxylum divaricatum
AATTTTTTTTTCATATTTTCACTCTTTTTCTCATTATTTCTAGATTTTTAACTTAATTTCAATCAACTCATCCACTTTTGAAATATTTCTTATTTTTACTCAAAAGTCGGGGTCCAACATGTTGGGGTGAGTACCGAGTTTTCTAGATATAGTTTTTGTGTTTGGTGGGTGGGGAGGTCAAGATTTTCTGAGTTTGTTGCGTTTTTTTTATTGTAAACAGTAGCCATGATTTCTGCTGATTAGAGTAAGTTTCTTGCATTGATTTATTTATAGCTATGGGAGGTTTTGAGTGTTAGAGATGCGTAACAATAATATGCTTTTCAACTAGTATCCTTCTTTTGAGTTAATGAATACAGCTCCCCTTTTTTGTATGTCATGAGTAACGAGGTTTTTTGAGTAGGGGATGTCACATGTTTTATTTGGCTAGATTCCTTATGGAATGTGAAACTTTTTCTCTACATGCATGTGCATAGTTTGGCTTCGGTTGTACTTTTCAATTCTTTTGCTACGCAATTTGAGGTTAGGAGGTTTGCTTCTTCTCCCTTGTTTTTAATGAGTCTGTTTAATCAAAGTTCCCCTTCTCTAACGTAGTTTCTTCTCTACTTGTAAGTTAGTTATGTTCGTTGGATGAGAGTAGTTAGTTTAAGTTAGACAGTTAGCAATGGTAGTGTATTACTGCTTGAAGGCTAGGATGGCACAACACGTAATGTCGTGTAGTTTTGGAGTTCTTTACTTAGAAAATCGCAGAGTGTAGTTGTAGACGATGAGAGAGAGGGAGAGGAAGAGAGAATGGATGTCTTGAATATTGTTTTTGTCATTTAACAAGACATTTATTACAATATGTTGGAATAGTGTTTCAAACTTTGGAAACTTTCGAATTCAGTGATTCCCTTAATTGGGAATAACACCAACTGTGCCGCAACACCTTATTCTTGGGTGTAAATTTCTGACGGAGGCTGTGAATAGGATTTAATCCTCTCCCATCAATGTCTTCCTATTATTTACCGTTAGTAACACGCACTTTTGACATTACGAGACCTCCTTTGGTTGTCAAGGTTTTTATTTATGCTAGGCGTAACGTGTTTTTGCGAAATCTTTCTGTCTATAAACTCTTCAAAGACTCCTTCGCCAACACTTCAGTATTTTTCTTTTTGAGCTCTCCTACTGTGACGCGAACGTGGGTGTTTTTATAGAATTGAGGTTCCCTTCAGTTGACTTACTAGTTATTTACTTTTCTTCGTTTTATTTTAGTACTATTTTATTTCATTATCCTTTCGTATTTGTATTAGTTTTATTATTCGCATTTTTAGCACCTTTGAGTATTCTTAGTATTAGTATTATTTGCATTTATTTTATTTATATCTATATATTTTTATTTTTTTTATTTTTTTCTATTTAGTGATGTTATTATTAGAAATGTTGCATACAACATCTTTCCACTTCAGTTTTTTCTCTGCGAGTTCTTCTACTGTTATGAGAACGTGTATGCATTAGACCCCTCCGATTGGAACAATAGTTACTACATAGTTGGCATAGTTATTATTATTAGTATTATTAGTTTTATTTTAATTTAGTATATAGTTATATATTCATATATATATTGTTATTTTTGTTATTAATTCTATTTAGTATTGTCGATATTTATTATTATTAATTCTATTTCATTTATTTATGTATTTATTGTAATTTTAATTACATAGAAAATTTTCGTGCTAGTTTTACCTTTTCTCTGTAACTTGCATCATTCTTATATTATCTCATTTACATGTGAAGCTACCAAAAACATCTATATTATATCAGAGTAAGGTTACGTACTATCAGACTTTTTTAGACCCTGTTTCATTGCGAGATTTCGAATTGGGTGATGATGATGATGATGACGACGACGACGACATTTGGCTACGTTATAAAAACCATAGCTAATGCTATATAGCTACAAAGAAAGAAACTTAGCAAAAAATTATTAGCTACCTTTTATTTTTGTTGTCAATCATTTGGCTCCAAATTTTTTCTGCCAATATTGGATTTTTAGCTATTTTTTGTAATGCATTTCGTAGCTAATATTTTTTCTCTACGATTTTTGAAAAGGTCGCTTGTAATTTTTAGCTACGGAGAATAGGTGACACTTTATGCAACGAAATAAAAACGTCACAAATAACAACTGGCGTGTAGCCAATTGTCTACTTTGTTGTAGTGTTATTTGATAATGGACTCATCAACTCCCCATGATAATGCAAAACTATGATATAATCTAGTTCTTCTTGGTACTTGTGGATCGCAAACACATATAGAGAGAGGTTTTGGGGTTACTAGAGAATTTTTTGTCACCAAAATCGGCGGAGATTAGCTGCATAGCATACAAAACTTAAAGAGTTCTATTTCAAGGTTCAGTAACTTTGAATTTATCAGAGTACAGATGAACTTGATTGTAACCCAGATCATGGTTCAAACAAAATCATTGGAAAGAGTAACAGAGGCTTACAACTTTGGTGGGGAGAAGTTTATAAACTAGCTTACGTATTGCTTCTCAAGAAGGCTTGCACAAAATGCCAAGTCAAAGCGCTCTTCTGGAGGATCTCCTATGAAATCAAAAACTGCATCTGCGTTTAGGAAGTCCTCTTCAGCTGTGTAACTGTAACCAAATAATCCAGTGCGTAACTTGGTCACCAATGTATAGTGAAGAACAAACAACAACTTTGAAATCAAAATTATAGGATATAAATTGAGTTAAATGAAAGTTAGACCAGAAGAGGAAACATAAAAATATGATTTAGACAGTGGCCAAGTAATTTCCAGCCCTCAAAAATGACACATTGAGCATTATAAAACAAGGATTCTGACAAGCAAGCTTATTCTTAGTTCGTGAGACATTCCAAGGGTCTGAGATTATGTCTTACCTGATAACTTAATTCACAAATAAAGCTCTTTGGAACCGGATTCGCTACTTATTTGAAAGTTCAGAGAAGTATTTCTAAGCTTTTCAGGTGGGGGTAATGTCTCCAAGGAAATTAAGGGCAGGGGGTCAAACAATCTGCTGGTAAGAGTAACTTACCCGCTCTTTGTTATGATACACTTCATTCCAGCGGCTTTGGCAGCTGCAAGGCCAATAGCACTATCCTCTATCACCACACAACTGCAGAGATGAGAAACATTTGACTTTAATCTTGAAAAAGGTAACTATTTACTTGTACAGTAAATGCAAATTATAGAGAAAGCTAAGAACGTAGCATTTGAGTTGTTATCAAACTGAAGCACACAAAATCACGAAAAACACGCATCAATAACTCCATTCTGCATCGTATCTTATCTATGTTAAGCATATAATGCTAGCAGAAAGTTATTATTACAATTTACAAAATACAACAGTGTATAGCACATGATGAGTACCTTGAAGGATCCACACCTAGTGTGCTGGCTGCTAATGTGTAGATGGCCTGTTTAAAACAAATAACAGGCTGTTATATATGAAAATGAATAATGAGGAAGAGTAACAGAAATTTTCATTCAGCTTTTTGCCACTAAAGAAGAACAGTTTCTTCTTTTAGCAGCTGGACTTGTCTGATTTTAAGTGTGATGGCATACCAATTTCAAATTTTCACTTGGAAATAATTGACGATAATCTATGTACAAGTGGCAAGTAGTGTGTAAGAACAAAGAACTGGAGGCAGATATTTTGCATATTTTCAGATATCTCAATAGAAAATCAAGAGGTGATGCAGACTATACTGGGTCAGGCTTTTTCCGAGGCACCACATCTCCTGCAAAGATCTTGATCTTTTCTGCTCGTTCAGGTCCTAACAAAAATGAAACTATGGCCGACACCTGAAATCAATTGATATAGTTTGGCTACCACAATGAGAAGTGAATCAAAGAATCTGATCTGTAATCTCCAATATTATCAATGAACAAAGCCATAAACACAAGATTGTGGAAACTTGGTTATATGTCAAGAAATTTGAACATTTTAAAAAGGCTAATGCAAGAACAATATGCTTGCATCAAATTCGGTGATCAGTCTTTTCATTAATGTTTGTCAATAAGAGATGTGATGTACCAAAGACGATATACGAAAGCAAATGTGATGTACCAAAGACGATATACGAAAGCAAACATGCAAATTTAATAACAAAGAGAAAACGTGCAAATTTTATAACCATCTGTTAGTATTGATCGCAAAACTGAAGAAATTGTTCTGGATATAATAGTCGTGGAACCTGGTTATGCCTACCGCCTTCTCATTGGATGTGCTGCAGACAGCAACTGGGACACCTTTTCCCAATGCTTGATCAATAAGCCTGTATAAATTGGTAAGCCATATTACTCTTTTTACCTCATTTATATTTGCAGAACATGCAAGTGCTAAAAGGAAACCAAAACAATGTCTCTCCATATTATTACTCATTGACATGGGAGGGGAAACATAATGAGCTCAGGATTGCAAGTGGGAAACTAAAATGAGATATTATCTGCAATTTGAAATCTGCTTGACTATGAAGTCCACAAATCAAGTTTATACCGAGAACAATACAAAGCGAGGTAACAGGTATCACTGGCAAGGGACTGTTATTACTTGATTAACTGATTAGTCAGGACGAAAATTTTAATGAGTGATCAACCAGTGTGTTGGCTGAAGAGATGCAACCAAAGGAAGCTTGAATAATTAACCACAGGAATGAATGACAAGGAGTTCAAAATATGAACATATGATGCAAAAGACAGACTTGGCAACTCCAGGCCGAAGAGGTAGCAATTTCTTCTCTATAAGGTCCATAAACAACTCAGTCTTTCTTTTATGAAGTGAAACAATGAATTCCTTTCTTTCTTCTTCACCCTTTGGAGCCTTTTCAGGCCAACTGGTACGGTTAAAGTAGGCCGTCATCCTGCAAATAACAGAAATAACCCAATTCAAATATTACACCTTTGTACGTTACCTAGTGCTCCAAAGCACACATTCGCCTACTGTAGTTGCAGACAATTCGTTAGACTTGTTGGAAAAATAATAGTCCGACAAATACTTAAGTACTATTGCGATAGAATTTTATACTTACCTCTTGCAATGAGACATTATATGACTATTTATAGAATTAAAGTCACTTGATGTTAGAATACAATGAAGGAAATACCTCCAATAAACATAATATAATTTGCATAACGTTAAAAATTGACCAGTTTTGTCTTTATTTCATGGTAATTCTCTTTAGCTGACTCCAAATGACTCAAAGTTAGATTCATTTGAATCTAGAAACATATAACTGTAAAACAACTCTTAAATCACCTAATTCAATTAAACTTTGACTATTCAACTATTCCATCAAATTTGCTTAAGAGTTCCAAAAGTCAAATTTATTTCCATAAGATTGATCACTGATACAATATGAAACAGCTACACAGTGACCGATCAGAAAGATTTACCTTTCTTTCCCACCTCCAATTTTGAGCAAGTCGCCATACAAATCCACATCCCAAGTAACACCTAATTCTTTCTGTTCAATCAATCAAATATGATATCAACACAGGAATCATAAACCGAATCATCAAGTTATTTTCACAAATTAGGGTATGGATATAGTAGGACTATATCAGAACCCGCCCCAACTATACAAATATTCAACAAGTTTATTCAATAGCAGCACCTTAACGAAGTAGCTACAAGATCCATAACAAACAAACATTACCACCACCAACAGACAGCAAAAAGTAATCAAGGCAACGAGCATTGCACACTACGTACTTCTTTAAAAGTATCATTGAAGGAGACCCTGTGCCCATCTTTCTCGGTATCAACAAGCACACCATCACAGTCGAACAATAGAGCAGCAGGTAGAAGAGAAGTCATGCAAATGACCCTGCTAGAAAAAACTCTTGTCTTGCTCATTGCCTTGGTAATCGCTGTAGTTCCAGGAACACATATCTTGGCACCCAACAGTGAAGAACATAAATTGTTCCTTTCATGGCGTCTAGAAAAGGGACTCTTCGTTTCAGAGAGCCGGGTTGTTGTTGAAGAAGAAGAAGAGGAAGAGCAAGAAGAAGAAGAGAAAGGTGTAGCTAAGGAAAGAGAAATGGTCGTTGAAGCCATGGCTAGAAAGCTCTACTCTTTCCTTCACAAAGCACAGATTTTTATGGTCTTTTTAACGGTCTTTTGGCCACCTAGAGTTATCCAACATTTCCATTAGCGCCACAAGTGCTTCCTTTGTGCGTAATGCGTTATCGGATATCGAATGCTCAATTGGGTTGGGTTTGTGTTAGGTTTTTGGGTTTGGTTTTGGGTATAAAATTGTAAAAGCCCAAATGAAATTAAATTCTCTAATTTTCAGTGGAAGGGTACAACGAAGGTACGAGGCATTGATTTCTTCTATGGAAGGACACTGAGCGAGTTCGGACTTCGGAGTTAGGGTGTATAACGATGAAGCGATTTTTCAAGCCAATAGAGAAGGATGGATCTGCGAAGAAGCCATCATTCTCATCCGGTGAAGTAGATGGTGAAAAGAAAGAGAAAGTTGTGTCTGAGTTGGAGGAGAACGGTGAGCCGAAGAAAGAACCTTTGAAGTTCGTCACTTGGAATGCTAATAGTTTGCTTCTTCGTGCCAAGAACAACTGGAATGAGTTCTCCAAGTTTGTTTCTGGGCTTGATCCTGATGTCATTGCATTGCAGGTGATTGATCTCTTTGTCTCTCATGAAGTTTATAAGTTGCCCTTTATCTTATGAAGAATCTGGTATGGAGGAAAATTTTCAGCTTCATCGTGCTTTTGGCGATATAGTTTTGGTACTTGTTGGGTCGTCAAAGATGCATTCTTTATTTTTGGTAACATCAAAGTTGCATTCTTATGTGTGAATGGAATTGAATGCCGGTTATTTGATCATGAAGGCGTGTATTGGACCTAGAGCTAGCTCCGATTGTATATTGGGATAGTAAGATGGTGCCTTTTGTGTCTTATGTTTGTTGTGCCACTTTCTTCATTGTTTTCGTCCCATGTTATATTTGGGACAGTGTGTGCTTTTTGCATGAGAATGGAGATTAATCCGTCATTATGTTTCTGTCAACAAGTAATCTGAATTTAGTGTATCCTGGTTGGTATGTAAGCAAGAAACTAGCTAACTGTGGCAGAAATGGTAGGAAGTAAGGATGCCTGCTGCTGGCTCAAAGGGTGCACCTAAAAACCCAGGAGAGATAAAAGATGACACAAGTTCTTCCCGTGAAGAAAAGCAGGTATAACTTACTCGTATGATGAAATTTGAATTTCATTGACAAAATATCATGTGAACTTGTACCTAATTATGATTTCTGACACAGTTTGGTCTTCCATTTTACCTTCGAAACATTGCATGCTTGACTGGATCTTGTTCTGACAACAAAGATTATTTTTGTAAGGAATGAGTCTTCTATACTTGATACGTTTTCTTACTGGCAAAGTTGGCCCCTTAAGGCATTTGATTTTGAAGAATAGTGTTATTGCTATAAAATTAAGGACATATAAATGCTTATCTAATTCAAATTTGATTTCAATTTAGGTGGATTCTTCTTCTTCTTAGGTATTTGAGTTTGGTTCTAAGCTCAATATGATTCTTTCCCATCTAAACCTTCTATCTCTAGATGTTTTCATCATTAAGTTTTTTGCAATGACTGTTCCGACTGAGCTAAAAAGTCATGTTATTGACCTATTTTTCACTGTGACTAAATCTTCTATTTCTCCATTTTTGACAAAGGGTTTGAAAGTTGTTCATCCCGTGTTATTTTGTTTATTGTTTGTATGTTATTTTGTTCTATTTTTCTTTTATTTCATAATATACTTTTATTGATTATCATTGTAATTGATGCTGGCTCTTCTTATATGTTTTGCAAATGAGTGATATTTCAACCTTATCTGCGGTGAACCTTATCATGGGTTAACTAGTGCAGGGCTCAACTAGCTTGCTACTTGATTGATAAAGATTTGTCTAAAGTAGTTCTTCCTACTTCTATCCATAAACAGTAAAAATTTCTTCCTACATTTAAATTACTGTTATAGTTGCCATTATAAGAAACAGTCTAGAGATGAATTTGCTGATATTAACATAATTCTTCTTTAGAAAATGCATTCGATTGTTATTTAATCTGCTACCTGTGAAGAAGAATGCATATTTTAATACATAAAAGCTCAAGCTTTTGTTATTTTCTTTTGTTTTTGTGTTGGTCCGTGCAGATATTGATGCGTGCTCTTTCAACTGCACCATTTGCAAATTATCGAACTTGGTGGTCCCTTGCAGATTCCAAGTATGCAGGGACCGCACTCTTTGTGAAGAAGTG
This sequence comes from Erythroxylum divaricatum, assembly GCA_025434745.1. Classification (NCBI taxonomy): domain Eukaryota; kingdom Viridiplantae; phylum Streptophyta; class Magnoliopsida; order Malpighiales; family Erythroxylaceae; genus Erythroxylum; species Erythroxylum divaricatum. Next base: position 29,667,796 of record JANTPM010000007.1, read on the forward strand.
TTTTCAACCAATAAAGGTCACTTTTTCTCTCGATAAAACTGGTAGGTTGTCAGTAATCCTTTCCTGTGTGATTGTAATTCAAGATGTTTCCCTCATATGGGTGCATTACTTGTTCAGCCGTTCACATCCCATCTTGACTACCATATTTTCATTTTCTATCCTCTGACTCAAAATCTGCCCCATAAATTGGAACACATTTTGGGAATTAGCTATTCTAACTAATATGGATAAATTTTCATAAGCAAACTTTGACCAACTTTACATCTAAGTTGATGAAGCACACTAGGTGCTTATATGTTTATTCCTCCCTATTGTCATCCCCTGCTATGGAGATTGCAATTGTATTGAGATAACATAGGAATATGAAAAAAGAAAGAGATTTGCAGACAAAATAGTTCATTCAATTGCTGGATGACTTTGCTAACTGAGAGATTTGGCTGTATGGATGATTTGGTTGATTCCAAGTGGCTTGTAGTCGCTTGATGCACTAGCAGCTTTTTTATCTTCATCTGAGATCCTAATAGTGGATAAATTGACTTGTTTTCTTTGAAAAAAACCTTAAATTTTACCCAAAGGAATTAAAGCTTAAATAGGCACACATTAGAAATCAAGATATGTATGCTTTCTTTAACTTACTTTTTTGTGTCTCGCTGATTTTATGTGTATGCCTGCATTTGGATATGTATAGCTTGGTTTCGTTTTCTCTGTTCTGCAGAGTTATATTTGGTGGCAGCGGCTTATTCACGTCCTTTTATTGCTAGCTTCCAAACATGAACCAGATGGTCGTGTAATTTTAGCTGAATTTGAGACATTTCGATTGTTAAATACATATGCACCAAACAATGGTTGGAAAGAGGAGGAAAATTCATTCCAAAGAAGAAGAAAGTGGGATAAAAGGATGCTCGAATTTGTTGTCCAGCCATCAGAGAAGCCTCTTATTTGGTGCGGCGATCTAAATGTTAGGTCAGTATTCCTTTGGGTGAGAGGAGAGAATGTAATATCTATTCTTCCAAATCTAATGCTTGTTACATATTTGTTGAAGTTAAGAATCTGATTACTAATTGTTTGACCCATGTCCTCAGTAGCATATTGTTGTCTCATTCTTTGTATGTTAACATAATATAGTAGATTAAATTGGGGTCATGTTTCAAAACCCCTTAACTTTACAGTTTCTCTACTTGGGCAAAAAACTTTTGCACAATTAAATGTTCTTAGCAATTGTAGTATATATGACCTTCAACATGCATCATTTTTGTAATATGCAGCCATGAAGAAATTGATGTAAGTCATCCAGAATTTTTCAGTGCAGCTAAGCTCAATGGTTATGTTCCTCCAAATAAAGAGGTAATTTTCATGTCTGGACGTGATTATGGCCTTCTTTATATACATATGTTTCATGACATGGATGATTTGAGTGCCTTATATTATGGAAAAATTATTAGCACATGAGAGACTGAGCTGATCCAATGAGAATGGTTGTTTCCTGCTTGGTGTTTGAAATAATTTAATGAGACCTCCTTGTGTGATGGTACAGAATCAAACTTTAGCGTTTGGAAAGGGCTACAGAAGAACTGGGGACCTAGGTAGTCTAAGAATTGATGTACTGAGTTCAGACTCTTCAGTTTTAGCAATGAAATGCTTGTTATGCTTTTGTGGGTGGTTATTACTTCTCCAACGTTTTCTATGATGCATGTGTTGTGGGTTCAAATCTGTACCTTTTACCCAATGATCACTGACAAAGGAAGCATTTGCTTGATGTTAACATTCAGGACTGTGGACAGCCAGGTTTCACGTTGGGTGAGAGGAAACGCTTTGGTGCCATACTAAGAGAGTGCGTGATTGTTTTATTAACTTTGTATCTCTGATTTCAGTTTTCATCCGCTTCTGAAAACGGTTTATTAAGCTTCCCCAAGACTTAAAGCCGTCATGACAGCTTTTACTGACAAATATTTTATAAAATCATGTTTTAGGGGTAAGCTGATAGATGCATATAGGCATTTACACACGGAGAAGGATATGGAACGAGGCTTCTCATGGTCCGGTCACCCCATTGGAAAGTAAGGAACTGGCAAATATGGCTCAGCTTATATAAAAAACGTTGGCATAAATAGATCAAAAGGAACATGACTTTGGACATTTAGGATGATGAACTATACCCTTGATATGGCACCAGTTAACATCTTTAAGGAGCTACTTTGTCATATTCCATACCCATTAAGTTATGTCTTGATGATTGGCTTTTGATTCAGGTATCGAGGGAAACGAATGCGTATCGACTATTTCATAGTTTCAGAGAAATTCAAGGAGAGGATCGTTGTATGCGAGATGCATGGCCGAGGGATTGAATTGGATGGTAATACTAACGTATACCATTTCCTGATACCAGTGGTTCTGTCTGTTAGTATTGCAAGTTCAGATTTTCTTTTTCTTTCATTAGAAATCTGTCGTTCCTTAGCTTTTAACCCATCCTGTTTTTCTCTCTGTGTCAACTTCCAGCAGAACTGCACAGGTTTTCTTACTAATCTTGTACTGTATGTAACAGGTTTCTATGGAAGTGACCATTGTCCTGTTTTCCTGGAACTCTCACCATCCTTTCCTGGTTCTAACCAAAGCTAATTCTCTGTCATAACTACTAATGAATGTCTAGTCTGTAAATGTATTATTCAGTTACACTCATTTTGTGAAGATTCCAGCTAGAACTTTATTATAGCTAATGAATGGAACTTTCTGCCTTGAGATTCCTTATTTTGCTAATGGGAGAAACATAATTTGTATAGTCTTATTTGACCATGTTTGATATTTGTCAGGGCTGACAAATTGACTTGTCCTGAATCAACGGGCAAAAGCCCAAGTTTACCGGCTTTGGGCCCCGTTCAGGAGGGTTAGACCCAAATTCCAATTCGGCCACTTCATTTTGACCAAAAGCCTCATTTTAATCTTCTTACTTCAATATTTTATCATTAATTTTTTTTTCATTATGCAAATAAAAGGTTAATATTTGCATTTTACATTAGATTTTTTTAATTCTTAAAGGTAGATTGTTATGATAATTAACATTCATATGCAAGTTTATATTGATTATTAGTTTATACATATTAAATAGATATTTGGAAGTGGTCTTTTTACTAGTTAAGGATGAGACTGCACATTATTAGACTTTCTTATACTTCGCGTGTCAACAATATTTTTACTAAATTGTCGTTGTTGTACATATTAAATAGATAAATGTAATAATAAATATGAATCATATGTAGGCTACAGAATCTTATATAAGAAATAAATAAATACTACAAATTTAAGTACGAATTAGGATTAATCAAAAGGACTTAAAAAAGTAATACTCTTTAGTTCAGGATTAATTTAAAATTAAAGGTTAGGTTTCAAATTAGGTTGAAACTTAAATTATATTGAAAAAATAATATTTTATTTAAAATCCAATTGAGTTTTGGAAGTTAGTCAAACTTAATTTGATATTAACCTGATTAGTATAAATGATAATTGCTATTATTATAAGTTTTGACTTAATGTATGTATAGTTTAATACAGTGCTTTCTTAAAAAAAAAAGTTTAATACAGTTCATTTTTTATTTCTACTTTTTTTTAGATAAAGGGAAAAAGTACATCAGATATTAATAAGACGGAGGAAATTACGTCCCGAGTAATCTTCTATCAGAAGATTCTGGCATCCTAAGGGAGGAACGTCAAAATAAGTGATCCCAACGTCGCTGGGACAGGCCTAGGTAGCAAGCCAATCCGTGCATCTGTTGCTCTCTCGATAGCAATCCACATGGACTTCTTTACATGAAAGATAAGGAGGCATTTTTGATTTGGTCTTTTTGAAGGTTGTAGTTGTGATGGAACTTAACCATTTAATGAAATTGGAATCTCCAAGTTTATAAATAAATAATAATTAACGATAAAAAACCTTAACTGATTCAACCGTAAAATTTTTAAACATTTTAACTTTTTGTTCAGTATATTTAATAACAGATCAATTTATTAAATAATTTTTTATTTAATGATTATTTTTCAATTAAACTTCAAAATTTTTTATAGGTATTAGTTATATTTTAAATTATTTAATTTTATTCAATCTTTAGTTAATTTTTTGACAGTCGAATATCGATTGAACCTTTTAAACTTCTTTTCTTTTAAGTTTAATTTCTGATCCGATTTTTAAAACAATGACAATAATGCTCAAAGATGTCAATTGACTAGCCCAGTCCGGGCCTTGGTTGGATGGTCTGCAGCCTAGCCCATCTTTATTAAAAAATCAAATGGCATTGTTTTTGTTGTTCTGGTCGGTCCTGATCAACTCAGGTCAAAATCGGGTCAGATTGAACCAAAATTGACATTCCTAATAACCCTAGCCTCGCTTGTTAATAAAAAACAAACAAATAAATAATCTAATCATCATAATTAATTACTAATTGTAGTTAAATGAGCATTCTTTTATTTTCACATCTATATGTGGATTTACCGGAAATAGTCCCTCTATTATATAGGAGTAAGATTGCGTACTATCAAACCTCTCCATACCCAGCTTCAGTGTGGAATTTCAGATTGAGTGTGATAATGATGATGATGAGATGAACAATTTTTTAATGAAATAAAGGAAAAACTGATATTTCAAGATGAAGAAGAAATGAAAATTTTATGCCTGTTTTTTAATTTTTCTGAAAGATGAAGTTATAAATTATACATAATTGTGGCTTCAAATGAAAATGTTCTTTTACCTTATCTAAGAAATAAACAACAAAAACAAAATGCCACGCAAGTCGGATCCACCAAGGCCTTAAATTTGATAAGGAGATCACTCGAATTTGGATATGACAAAGACCGAATAATTTTAATCTAAAGGTCCTTCTTTTTAAAACTAAACAAATTACAACCCACTGTTTTCTCTAATAATTGCCTTATAAAGCATAAACCTTGTATTTTGTTCGCCCTTTCCTTTCATATCAATCTCATTTTACTTGCTAAATTTGTATATTTATTAATTAAAGAAAATTGAAACGTCTGAAATAGTTATTAATTACATTTTTTTTAATTTCAAGGCCATTCTTAATATTTTATAAATCCCGGGAATAGTTAAAAAGTTCTTATTTTTGCTTTTTTGGCCCTCGTATATAATAAAAATAAAAAAAATATAAGTCATTTTTGTTATTCTTGAGGTCAAAAGTAGATCCTATTTTGTTTTATTTTATTTTTTATAAGAATAAAAATAGATGTTATTTTATTATTTATAAGAATGAGCCCTGAGCAGGTACTCACTCTATCCCTAACCAGAGTTGTCTCTGTTTAATTTTTATATGGGTCATTCGAAAATAACCTCTATTAGTTAAAGATAAGATTATGTATTATTAGATATCTTCAAACCATACATGCTAGTAAAATTTTTACTGTATTGTTGTTTTCAGTATTGTTAAAAGTATATATTTATTTTTAAGGTTTTAACAAAAGAAATATGTGTTTATATAACTATTATGATGACTATAAATATTAATTATTATATAATAAAATAACAGCTTATTTATACATAAATAAGTTTGGTATAAAATTTGTTTTTATAAAATTTAAATCTTTATTTAAATTTTAATAAAATATTTGCATTGACAATTAAGATTGATTGCTTAAAATTAAGTTGGAACTTTATTAAAAATAAAAAGGAAATTCAATATGTCAAAGACACTTTAATAATCTTATTTTATTTTAAAAATATTATATTTAATTAAGTTCATATAATTATTTATATGGAAAATTTATCTATTAATAAATTATATTAAAATAATTTAATAAAATTTTAAAAATATTATTAAAAGTTTACATTTAATCGCACCGCCGCCGCTGCTGGTGGTTCCGCCCCTGCTTAGATCATTCCTGTGGGCCTTCGTTAACGGTGGCCCACCACACATCTGATTCCCAGAGCGGCCAATCAACTCTTTATTTTCTTTAATTTTATTTCTTTTTTATCGCATATTATTTCCTCTGGCACGTATGATATGATCCACTGCCAACAGTGACTTGACGTGTCACTCTCTGGTTGGTTATCCCGTGGACTCCGGTTGACTGCAGTCAACAGTCAAGGACTAAGGTGAAAAATTAGAAACTTGTAGGGAAACTAGATAAGAAAAATCTAAAGTACAAGGGCAAAATGATAAATATAGAGAAAGGGCTGAACTGAAGGAACGCATTCATTCGCATCCAATCCCATCTGGGAAGAACTTGGGCAAGAATGAATGGCAGAAGCTGTAAATATATGACAAAACCGCTGTCATTTCCGTAGTCTTTTCCCAAACCCAGAACAAAAACCCCACTACAGAGTCACTTGCAAAACCGCTCTGCCTCTTGAGTGTTTTTTTAACCTCTCTGTAATAAACAGAGCATACAAATACAAATAGAGACAGAGACCAAACCAAACAAAAACCACAATCTGAAATTGAAACTGATAATGGAAAAGTAGAAATGAATCAGAGTATCTGATAAGTCTTTTCTTTTCTCTTCTTCTACTTCACTTCTCTGTTACTCTGTTTTTTTCCCTCTCTCTCTCCCTGAAAATGGAGTTTGTGTGAGAGAGAGAGGAAATAGGAGTTTGAATCTCTGCTTCTAGATGGCCACTTCCGGCGGGTTACCGACGGAGGTGACGTCGCAGGAGGTGTTTCAGTGGCTGAAAAACCTACCTTTGGCGCCCGAGTACCACCCAACTCTGGCGGAATTTCAAGATCCAATTGGCTACATTTTCAAGATCGAGAAAGAAGCTTCCAAGTACGGAATCTGCAAAATCGTGCCTCCGGTTCTCGCGGCTCCCAAGAAGACTGCAATTGCTAACCTCAACCGTTCACTTGCGGCGAGGAATGGGTCCTCTGACTCGAAATCGTCACCCACATTCACGACTCGGCAGCAGCAGATCGGTTTCTGCCCCAGGAAGCCGAGGCCAGTTCAAAAACCTGTTTGGCAGAGTGGTGACTACTATACTTTTCAGGAATTTGAAGCTAAAGCCAAAGCATTTGAGAGAAATTACTTGAAGAAATGGTCCAGGAAGGTTCTCACTCCTCTGGAGATCGAAACCCTATACTGGAAAGCTACTGTCGATAAGCCCTTTTCCGTTGAGTATGCAAACGACATGCCGGGTTCAGCTTTTTCGGTGAATAAAAGTAGAGAAGGAGGTTTGGGAGAGGGGTTGACTGTTGGAGAAACAGAGTGGAATATGCGAAGTGTCTCGAGGGCAAAAGGGTCATTGTTGAGGTTCATGAAGGAGGAGATACCTGGGGTTACTTCTCCTATGTTGTATATAGCTATGATGTTTAGCTGGTTTGCGTGGCATGTGGAGGACCACGATTTGCACAGCTTGAATTACTTGCATACAGGCGCTGGTAAAACTTGGTATGGCGTGCCTAAAGAGGCTGCGGTTGCATTTGAGGAAGTAGTTCGAGTTCATGGGTATGGAGAAGAGATCAACCCACTTGGTGAGTGTGTAATCCCATAATTTGATGATTCATTGCTAGCCTCCCCTGTTTTTCGGTTTTCCCTGGTTTACTAAAATGTCGATGTTGATACAATTCATGGGGTGTTTAGAGATGTTTTTGATTGTAATGGTGATAACTGAACCAGTCTGGATTACTGGTATGCTCTTTTAGATCCTTTGTTGAACAATGTGAATCGCAAGAGTAGTGGGAATGAGTCATTGTTATAGATACCTTAAGGTATACTTCTGGGGTGAAGTATATATTGAGTAGATATCTGGACACTTCTTCTGCAGGGGTTTGTATTATTTTGTGAATTGCGAGAAAAATGTTGGCATTTCTTTTATATTCACCATTAATATTTCATTTATAGAGTATAAGAATTATCCTGGAATGAATGGTCCATTGTGATAAGGCTACTTGGTGATTCATAGGATACCTTTTCCTGTTTGATTTACAATATGAGCAAATTAAGTTTAGGGCCTGCAGTTAAGTTTAGGGTCCAGACCCTATACTTAATTGCCTATAATTATATTTCTCTAGTTACTACAATAGCCACTGAAGTGTATCTCAACTCAGCAGGGAGCTACTTAAGTGTCTCTACTTACTACAATAGCTACTGAAGTGTATCTCAACTCAGCAGTGAGCTCTTCCACCAAGGGTACGGTTGGGTCAGCTTATCCCCCTCCGACTGTGAACCTAGTTACCCTCCAAAAAGAAAATAAAGGAAAACTATGGTAGCCACTTTGGCTGTCATTTGTTGACTTATAGTGAATTGATATAAGCTTAAGGAGGAGCCCTCGTTCTGCATGCTCATTTTCTCAGTGGACAACTTTCTTAGTTAAAGAATTTGTCGCTGCTTGTCCTTTTATACTTCACAAATTACTATTGTTGAATCTAGTTATTGATTGTGATTGGCTTTTTGTAGCATGCCTTGTACTGCTAGTTCTTTGTTAGGTATTAGTGTGTCTGATAGAAAATATTGGAGTCTTTTTTTCTTTTTTGCTCTGTTGCTCTGGTTTAACTATATAAAAACATGATTGTTGACTTCATTTTTGCTACAACATAAACAACTAATTGTAGTTTTTACTTGCTCTCCAGTTACATTTGCTGTTCTTGGTGAGAAGACTACAGTTATGTCACCCGAAGTATTTATTAGTGCAGGTGTACCTTGCTGCAGGTGCTTTTTCCTTTCTGTTTATTTGGCTTCTTTGTACTGTCTTCTAGTCTCTGCTAACTTGACATTCTTGTAATTAGTCTGTAATGCACTCAATATGCTTCTTGAAAATATGACACTGTTGGTTTGAACTCATGTTCATGTGATATAATAGGGATAGTCGAATATGGGACGAAAGGGATACGAATTCATTGATGATGAGATTGCAGAGATTTATAATTTCATACTATGATCTCTCTTTGCTTCCTGTTGGTGGTAATGTGGTTAAACATGAATATGATCTTTGTTAGTCTAACCATTGCATCTATTCAATCAGGTTGGTTCAAAATGCTGGGGAGTTTGTTGTAACCTTCCCCAGAGCCTATCATTCAGGTTTCAGTCATGGTAATACCTATATCTGCCAGTTTATTTTCTTCTTTTGAGACATTGGAGACCTTTTGTTATTTTTATTGCATTTTCTAACTAGTTTAGATGCTTATTTTGTTAATGATTTTTAACTTTCAGGATTTAATTGTGGTGAGGCAGCTAATATTGCAACACCTGAATGGTTGAGGGTTGCTAAAGAAGCTGCTATTCGAAGAGCTTCAATTAATTACCCGCCCATGGTGTCTCATTTCCAGTTACTTTATGATCTTGCTCTAGAATTTCGTACAGGGTATAGTTCATCAATATTTTTGCTTTATTTGAATGATGAATCCATGGTTCGTTAGCATTTTCACTTTTCTTTTTATCATCGAATTAGTAATAACATTCTGTTTAAGACTTGTTGATTTGCAAGGCGTCCCCCTTATGTAGTTAGATCTTGTTTTCTGGCTAAAATTTTGTACAGATTGCTTAAAATCTAGTCATATGTAGTCAAATTTGAAATCCATTATAGTCCAGCTGATTGCGTAACTTTTCGTTGGCTTGAAATTTCTATTCTACCTTTGTGTGAAAGATATCAAGTAAGTGTGATGGGCGTTTGTGATTGTGCCACATTTTTAATTCCTTCTGTTGTACTGTTTTTGACATGATGTTTCAATTAATTTTGCATTTTAACTTGACTCAAAAAAAGAAAAGTTCCAATTGGAAATTGTTTAAATCGCATAAGCTTTCAGCAGAAATCCTAGTCGAGATACTTGCACATCCAAAGTTGCTGCAGTTCTATTTGATTCTAAATCACCAATGCTTATTTCTTGTTTTCACCTTGCAGACCATCTGTAAGTATCAATCTAAAGCCTCGCAGTTCTAGACTCAAAGATAAGCAAAAGGGTGAAGGTAAAACACTGGTTAAAGAACTATTTGCAAAGAATGTTATTCAGAACAATGAGCTGCTTCATATTCTTGGAAAAGGTTCTTCAGTCGTGCTGCTTCCCCAAACTGCTTCAGATATTTCTGTTTGTTCAAAATTACGTGTTGGGTCACAGTTAAGGTTGAACCCCTCCTTTGGGTTATACAGTCGCAAGAATTTTGTTAAATCCACAAAAGGTTCAGTTTCTGATGAAATCGTATCTGATAGTGATCATGGAATGACTCAAGTAAAAGGATTTTTTTCCTTGAAAGCAAAGATTGCTTCTTTGTACGAAAGGAGCAACTTTTCCTTGTCAGATGAAAGGGGCAATAGTGAGACATACACTACCAATGGAGACAATGAAAGAGAAAGTGCGATCCATGGTGATAAGTTGTTGGATCAGAGACTGTTTTCATGTGTCACTTGTGGAATCTTGAGCTTTGACTGTGTTGCTGTTATCCAACCAAAAGAAGCAGCTGCTAGATACCTCATGTCAGCTGATTGTAGTTTCTTTAATGATTGGATCGTTGCTTCTCGAGGAAATAGGGATGGGCTTGCTTTTGCCAGTGATAATCCAAAAACTTTTGAGAATAAATCCTTGACAAGTAGGTTACATGGAGAATCTTCTTATTTTTACTTACCTTTGTAACATGTTTAAACATTATATAGTCTGTTGGTAGCAATTACAAAATTTTACTATACTGATTTTGCATTATTTGATTGAGAAGATGTTTTGCATTTCTTTTAAGGACATTAAAGGCCCTCAACAACACTTTTTTTGATGATATTCAAACTTACTGGGTTCCTGCATTATTCATTTTTGAACCTATTTGGCAAGGGCAGTGATGGTGCAAGGGCGCTGTTCTCATTAAACTACTTGATGACATTGATTACTCTTCTATTATTTTAGTGTTTTTACCCATGCCACACATATTGTACCATTAAGAAACATTTCTTTGTTTCCTTCCCATTGTAGATTCTGTGTCCTTTTGAGTGATTTCCTTACTGGCACTGGTTTTGAGCACATTTTTTGCCCTAAAAATTCCAGGATTGGTAGAAAAGAATGCAGCAGACAGTTTATTTAATGTTCCCCTTCAGTCTACTGATTTCCAAGTTCAGATGGTAAATCAAAGTATTGGAGTGCCTTCTGCTTCTGCAACACAGAAAGAGGCTTCTTCACTTGGCCTTTTAGCTTTGAATTATGCGAACTCTTCGGACTCAGAGGAAGATCAGAATGAGATAGAATTTTCTAAAGATGGTGATATAGTTAACAGGATGCCTTATTCATCAGAAACTAAATATCATGGTCAAAATTCAACTCTGACTTCTGTTAAGCGAGAGTTTATTGATTTTGGCACTGATAGTATACCTCCATCCCATTCTAGAGTTGATTATGAGGATGAGGTTGCCTTGAAAACTCATGATGGCCATGCTGATCATAGACTCACCAAATTTTGGGAAATAAGTGACCAGACTCCAGAGTTTTCTGTTGAGTCTGAAACCAATAGTGCTGCTTGCAGGGAAACCAATGTTTTGGAGGGCAAGTTAAAAGATTCCTTAGTAATGCCACATAAAAAGGCAAATTGTATCCCAGTGGTCTTTGATGCTGAAAAAGCAAAGTTTAACTCACCAACAGAGCATGCAGATCCATCATTTGGTCAAAGATCTGATGAAGACTCTTCTCGAATGCATGTTTTCTGCCTTCAACATGCTTTAGAAGTGGAACAGCAACTCCGTCCAATTGGAGGAGTGCATATATTGCTTCTCTGCCATCCAGGTGTGTTGCGATACTATGATCTCATATTTCATATATAAAATAAATGTCATTTTGTTTTTTGTGGCCTCTTTTTTAATTTGCGTTTAACGGATAATGAGTAGTGAAGTATGACTGGTTTAAACAGCATAGTGGATTATTGGTAATTTTTGTTATTTAATTGGATGAACATTGTTGTTTTTCTCCAAACTATATTATCCTAGTTTCTGTTGTTTACGTTATTCAATACATGGGGTTTGCCAAAAACATTTGCAGAGTATCCCAGGATAGAAGCTGAAGCAAAATTGGTGTCAGAAGAGCTGGGAATTGATTATCTTTGGAGTGAGAGCAATTTTACAGATGCCACTAAAGATGATGAAGAGAGGATACAATTAGCTTTGGATAGTGAAGATGCCATACCAGGGAATGGGGATTGGGCTGCAAAGTTGGGGATTAATCTCTTTTATAGTGCGAACCTCAGTCGTTCTCCTCTTTACAGTAAACAGATGCCATACAATTCTGTCATATATAATGCTTTTGGCCGAACTTCTCCAGTTAGCTCTCTCTCAAAGTCTAATATTAATGGAAGGAGGCCTGGCAAGCAGAAAAAAGTGGTGGCTGGGAAATGGTGTGGAAAAGTTTGGATGTCAAATCAAGTTCATCCTCTTCTGGCAAAATGGGATTGTGAAGCACAAGATCAAGAACATGAACAGGAAAGGAATTTCCATGGGTGGGCTATATCTGATGAAAAGCTTGAAAAGAATCCACGAAGTACCAACAGAAAAGAAACCGATTCAGTCATTAGAAAGTACCGGAGGAAGCGGAAAATGAGAGCAGAGAGCAGGTCTATTAAGAAAGGGAAATATATGGAGACTGAAGCTGTAGCTTCAGATGATTCAATGGAGGATAATTCTGATAAGAAGCATTCAATGATTCATAGTTGGAACAAGAGAAAGTACATGGAGAGAGAAGTTTCATATGATTCATTGGATGATATTTCTCATCGGTACTTGGGTAAATTTCATAGAAGTAAGCAGGCCAAATCTATTGAAAGAGATGATAGTGTTTCAGAAGATTCACTGGAAGATAACTCTCAGCAACAATTCAGTAGAACTCTTAGAAGCAAGCAAACTAAACCTACTGAGAGGAAGATGGCTGTTTCTTGTGGCTTAGTGGAGAACAATTATCACAAGCCACATAGGAAATTTGCTAGGAGCAAGCTAGACAAATGTGTGAAGGCAGGTGAAATTTCCGATGATTCACAGGAAGATTATAGTGGTCAGTGGGAGGAGAGGATCTCCAGAAATATGCATACACGACATTTTGAGACTGAAGATGCATTATCAGATGATTCACTTGAGGAGAGTTCTCATAGGCTTCATGTGAGGGCTTCCAGAAGAAAACAAGCCGATTATATGGATAGAGAAACTGTGATTTCAGATGATTCTAAGGAGAATAGTTCCCATTGGCAGAACAGAAGATTTTCCAAAGGCACACAAGCCAAATATACTGAGAGAGAAGATGTTGCATCAGATGATTTACTGGAGGAAAGAAATTATCAGCAGCTCAAGAGGTTCTCCAAGAGCAAGCGAGCTAAAGTTATTGAGATGGAAGATGTGATATCAGATGATTCTCTGGGAAACAATATAAGGATTCTAAAAAATAAGCTAGCCAAATTTATTGAGAGGGAACATTCAGTTTCTGATGAGTCGGCAGAAGAGAATACTAACCAGTTGTTTAGAACAGCTTCTAGAAGCAAAAAGGTGAAGTTTGTTGCAAGGGAAGATGCAGTCTCAGATGATTTGCTAGTGGATGATACTCGTGAGCAGCCCAGGAGGATCCCAAGAAGTAAGAAGGCCAAACTCATTGAGAGGGAAACTGTAGTTTCAGATGATCTCCTGGAGGATAACAATCAACGGCATCTTAGGAAAACTCCTAGAGGTAAGCGAGCCAGCCTGATTGAGAGAGATGATGCAGCATCTGATGATTTGTTGGAGGAAAATTCAGAGCAGCAGTCCAGCCGGATTCTTAGAAGCAAGCAGAACAAGCAGTTGACTCTTCGCCAGTTGAAACTGGAAACTTCTCAGCTGATGAAGCAAGGAATGTCTCGGTTAACAAAGAAAGATACCCCTAAATCAATCAAACAAGAGAGGCAAACAAAACAATGGACATCACGGATTCGAGATTCTAGAAATAACAAATCTAGACAGATTAATCCTCAAGTTGAGGAAGAGCTTGAAGGAGGACCTAGTACGCGCCTCAGGCAAAGACCTTCGAAGTCAAAAAAGTCAGACACAAACCTAAAAGAGAAGCAGCAAAAGACCAAGAAAAATGTAAAGTGTGCTTCAGTTGTGAAGGCTCCAGCTGGCCGCAAGAATCGCAAAGTCAAGGGGGGAGGAGAAGAATATCAGTGTGATATTGAGGGATGTGCCATGAGCTTTCGCACAAAACAAGAGCTTGCAGTGCATAAAAGGAACATTTGCCCTGTCAAGGGGTGTGGGAAGAAGTTCTTCTCCCACAAATATCTAGTGCAGCATCGTCGAGTCCACTTGGATGACCGCCCCCTTAAGTGCCCCTGGAAGGGCTGTAAGATGACATTCAAGTGGGCATGGGCTCGGACTGAACACATTAGGGTTCACACTGGTGCTCGTCCTTACGTATGTGCTGAGGAAGGATGTGGACAGACATTCAGATTTGTGTCGGACTTCAGTCGCCACAAGCGGAAGACTGGTCACTCTGTAAAAAAAGGCAGGGGGTGATTCCTTACAAGGAAAAACCGTGCATTTAACATTGCTAATGAGACTCTTTGTCCTGTTGACAGGGTAGAACTAGGGCTAAAGATAGTGATAGGATTTCCCTGTAACTGTAATTCAGAGTAACCAAGTTGATTGGCTTTTGCACCGGCGGCCTCAATTGGGTCTTGCAAATCACTGCAAGTCGAGCAATTGATTGAACATTCAAACTGATTGATAATTCCACAATGAATGTCAATTCTAATTCTTATTTCAAGTTGAGACATTGGAGTGCTTGATTGTGCAATTTAGTATCTGCAGGATAGTACGCAGTTGGAGAAGCATTTCTAAGTTGCATTGCACGCTTTGTCCTACATCGTGTGCGTATTTGATGGGGATGGCATTTTTGCCGCTCAATTTGGAGTTTTAACGGATAAATTTTGAATTGATAGTAAGGCATTAATGGCATGAGTATGGTACTGTACTAGCTAAAAAATAGTTTGTTAGATAGTGATTTGGTACGGATCTTTATTACCGATTGATACCAATCTTTTTGGCTATTATCGACTGGTGTTTAAAATACAAATTTTATAATTGGACTAAAATGAAACTTTTCAAAAGTTGAAGGTCTAAAACTTTTTTTTTAAAAAAACTCTAAATGATACTCGTCTCTTTTCGACTCCTTTTGTCATCTCCAATCTTTCCTACAGATCCATATCTCTCCTCTTGTTGTCACATGTGTCATGACATAAAATATCAATGCAACCAGAGTGTCGACCGCTTAGGGACATTTGCACGAGTCTTAAGCCCCGACCTGCATATCCTCCAGGAGTCACCTTTAGGCGTCCAAGAGCTGATCTCTCGAGATGTCTACGGGATGTTGTTTGCTCGAGCTTTGAGTTAATTTCGTTTTTTTCACCCTTTGTATATATAAAAAAAAAAGTCAATGCAACATAAATAAACAGCTATCATAACTCACTATCATGATCATCATGCATGCTATCAGCCATACGCACACACTATCCAGTCCATTATATATTGTCATTTTCTTGTTTTTTAGAAGAAGTAGAGCAACGAATAAAAACTAGTTATAGTAGTTATTATAACATCCTTCGAAGTCTGTTGTAACTAATGAGCTCAAGCTCGTGAGAGAGACTTGTAACAACTAAGTTGAAATTCAACAGAAAAATATAAGAGAAGAATAATAAGAGAAGACGAGAAGAAATTTATCAAAGTTATCTTTTCGTGGTTGCTCTTCATCGTGCTCCTCTTTTCTTCTTCATTTTCCTTTTCTCCTTCTCTCTCTCTCTGCCCTCTTCTCTGTGAGATCTCATCTCTATTGCTAGTTATCCTCTACCATTCAGTGGTGTGTAGCATATGTGGAAGCAAATGATCTCATCGTAAGGCATCATTGGAATTGGGCATAAAAGTAACCTTGAACTTTAGATCTGAGAAAGGAAGATGGTGATTCAACGTAGATGGATGAACTGTGGGCAGTGGGATGGTTACTTAAGTAACCACTAGTTGGTTTATAAGTCTGAGTATAAGTCTAGAGGTGGACAACTTGATCTCATTAATTCATTGTTTCCTAGACTCAGCTTTAATCCACTTTAATATAGAAACATCCAGCCTCATCAATTGCTAAACTGAACCTAGATCATATATCAACATTACCCTCATAATTGTTGTTGGCTTGATAAATTGGTATTCGAGACCCTTCCTAGAAATTGAGCAAACTGGCCAAGACAAGGTTACATTCCATGGTCGATCGTGGTGGAGTGGTGGAAAGAAGTATGAAGCAACACCTATAAGAGCTGGAACATAAATTTAAAGAGATGACTGATGAATTTGCTATTCAGTTGAGGGGTGTCCAACAATGTGTGGAGGATTCTTATAGATTAACTGGGCAGATAATGGATTAGTTATTATTGTCCATTCAACAATTGGCTAACAACAAAGGATCTAAGGAGATTGCCTCTTTAAAAGGGATCTTACCCACACCAAACCCCGCAATTCTATTAGTCACAACTAGCTAGGATGTGGAGTTCATGGAAGTGAATCAGGTAAAGCCCAAGATTGAATTAATCCATTTTGATGGAACTAGTACTAGAATATGGATCTAAAAAAGTTCCTGTTATTTCCAATTTTTTTGGATTCTTGAGGAGGAAAAGGTTGAAGTGGATGCGCTCTATTTTGAAGGCAAGGTGGAGACATGGTTCGAAAACTAATTGTGGAGCGTAGATAAAGGAGATAATGCAAGGAGAGACTAAAGATGCTACATTGTATGCAATAATTGGATACAACACCCCAAGCACTATCGGAGTCACAGGCTCATATGTAGGTAAACCATTGATCATACCAATTGATACTGGTGCTACCTATAGTTTCAAAGACCCGAGGGCCATTCAAGATACTCCTATGAAACCTACCCTTATTAGTGAATATGGCAAATGAAAGCAGAACTGTTTCTAGGTTGGTGTATTAGATTTCGACTTGGAAAATGCAGGGAAATGAATTTACATTCAATTTCAAATCAATAAAATTGGTGGGATGTGATATGGTGTTCGGAGTAGACTGGTTGAAAACTATAAGTCGCATTATTTTTTATTATAACAACCTTACATTGAGGTTTGAAGGGAGGATTACTCCTATTAAGCTTAAAGGGATTGATGAGACTGCTACCATTAAGATGGTTGGTACTGAATTGATAGATAGAATGTTGAAAAAGGGAGAAATGGAATGGATAGCCTATGTTAACTCTACCGAATCAAAACTTGTAAAACAAACCATTCTAGAACCGATACAACAACTAGTTGACACCTACATTGATCTTTTCAAAGAACCAAAGGCATTGCCACCCTAAAGAACCCTTGAACATAACATTCCATTCAAACCTAAAAGCCAACTAGTGAACTTGAGGCCCTATCGATACCCTTATTACCAGAAAGCTAAGATTGGGAGGCAGATAAAAGAAATATTACAAAACTACACCATCCATCCTAGCCAAAATCCTTTTGCTTCCCCAGTTTTACTTATAAAAAAAAGATGGAACAACGAAAATGTGTGTAAATTATGGGAAGCTAAATGACATGACAATCAAAGACAAATTTCCCATACCCATGATTGATGACCTACTAGATGAATTAAATGGAGCTGCAATTTTCACAAAACTTAATCTTAGATCAAACTATCATCAAGTCAGAATAAATGTGGAGGATATCCCTAAAACTGCCTTTAGGACTTACCAAGGCCACTATAAGTTTCTGGTGATGTCTTTTGGCTTAACCAATGTACCAACTACATTTCAATCCTTAATGAATGAAGTTTTAGCCCCTCTCCTCAGATTGATTGTCCTAATCTTCTTTGATGACATTCTTGTCTATAGTAAGGATTTAAAGGAGCTTAAAACTCATTTACCTTATGTATTTGAATATTTGAGGAAAAATAAGTTGTATGTTAAGGTCAACAAGTGCATAATTGCACAAACTTATGTGAAGTACATAGGGCATATAATTTCTAAAGATGGAGTTTCCACGAACCCTGAAAAAATTGAAGCAATGATTAGTTGGTCAATTCTTACCAACATTAAGTCCCTAAGAGGTTTCCTAGGCCTTACAAGGTTCTATCAAAACTTTATAAAGAGGCATGGCCAAATCAGTAAACCCCTGATTGATTTACTCAAAAGAGACTCTTTCCAGTGGAGTGAAGAAGTTACAGAGGCCTTCAATACACTAAAGAAGGTCATGACAAAGGCTCTAATATTTGTAAGCGATCTAGAAGGGGGGTTGAATAGATCTTTAAAGTTTTTTGAAAAATTCTACAATAAAATCATGGAATTAATACACACAAAACAATTTAATCAAATTAAATTAAGAGTATAGAGAAGAAAGGCAAACGCTGTTTTTATAGAGGTTCGGTGCTAAGACCTACGTCCTCTACCTAAGCTCCCACTTAGGATTTGGCAAATCACTTTA